>PVIA01004206.1:0-144985 GCA_004024845.1 Tonatia bakeri
GTTTGGTTGTTCCTTTCTTCCTTCTGGTCCACTCCATTGATTTGAGTCCCAGTTTTCTTCCCCTCACTATTGTTTCCCTGTGCATTTTCCTTCATTTCTCTTATTGTAGCCTGCATTTGTTCATCTAATTTATGTCCAAAGTCAACCAATTCTGTGAGCTTACTGATCACCAGTGCTTTGAACTGTGCATCTGATAGTTTGGCTATCTCTTGGTCACTTAAAAAAAAAAATTGGTTCTGGGGCTTTCAATTCTGTTTCAGCCATCTTTTATATTTTTTATTTTCCTTTGGTTTGGTTGCAGCTGTTACGTAAGGGCTGCGGAGCCTTAGGTGTTCACCAGGGCGGGGCACCCCAGTCACTGGGTTGTGACATTGTATGTGGGGGCGGGGTCTGAGAGGGAACAATGGTGCCTGCTCCGCTCTCTGTAGGACTTCTGTCCCCTCCACTGCCTCCCACAAGCAAATTTGGCCCTTCCGGTGCTGGCTCCTGGGCGCGTGGGCTTGTGCACTTTCTCGGACTCTGTGGGTTTCCCCGAAAAGTCTCCTGTGAGGCTGAGAGAATCTCCCGGCATCAGCTCCCAGTGGTGCTTTTAAGCTTTTAAACCCGGCAGCGCTGGGTCCCTGGGTTGCGCGGTCTGTGTCGCTGCCCATTTTCGCTTAGTTTGTGCGCACATGTGTGGCTGCGGACAGCCAGCTGCCTTGAGTCTCTCACTGAGTCTGCTAGTCGCCTCCCGAGCCCAGGGTCCGCCACCGATCTGTCAGCTGCCTTCTGCACCCTGCGCGCCCGTGCCTGCCAGCCAGCGCTCTCTGCAGGCCTCCGACTCCACTGCTCCTTACCGGTCTGGATGTACAGTAGTCCAACTTCTGTTCATTTCATTTCTCTCTGTTCTGGTTGTTTTTTGTTTCTCAATTTCTGTTGTCCTTAGTTTTGGTTGCGCGAGGAGGCACAATGTGACTGCCTATGCCTCCATCTTGGCCGGAACTCAGATATTAACATCTTAACAGAGGGGTTGTTTGCAAATATCTTCTCCCATTCGGTTGGTTGCCTTTTTTTTTTTTAAGATTTCATTTATTTATTTTTGGAGATGGGGGAAAGGAGCCAAAAAGAGGGAGAGAAACATCGATGTGAAACACAATTAGTTGCCTCTCTAAGTGTTTCTCTCACACGTCAGTGTGCTGTGACCCAGGCATGTGCCCTGACTGGGAATCAAACTGGCTGCCTTTTTGATTTTTGATGGTGTCTTTCGCTGTGCAGAAGCTTTTTAATTTGATTTAGTCCCATTCGTTTAGTTTTACTTCTACTTCCCTTGCCTTTGAGGTCAAATTCATAAAATCCTATCTAAGATGAAGGTCCACAAATTTAGTATCAATGTTTTTTCCTATGTATTTTGTTTCAGGCCTTAAGTTTAGGTCTGTGATCCATTTGGAGTTAAATTTTGTGTATAACAGTTTAGTTTGTTTCTTTTTGAAACTACTCTGGTAATTTTGATTTGCAGCCAGCTTTGGAGACTACTCCAGTACAGAATAGTTTGGAGACTGGGGGCATGACCGTTCCCAGTTAGTGAGAAACGTAGAGGCCAAATGGAAAGTATGACAGTGGAGATAAAGAATAAAACGTCTTGAAGGAATAGGACTTGGTTTGAATTCAGGATAAAGGGAAGAAGGAGCATAGGATGACTTTCAGGTTTAGCAAGGAGTATTGAGTAAATGCCATTATAAGCAGAGAATACAGTAAAGAAATAAATATATGTTTAATATCACTTATGTTTTAGGTGCCTTGTCTACTACTTAGCAGTGAACAAACACACTTGGCTCTACCTTCTTAGAGTTTGCAGTTTGTACAAAGGAGAAGTAATTGTTTCTTGGCATTTTCATGTGAAGACCTGATGATTTCAATTTAATACAAAAAGTGTCTTTTTGTATGTGATTTATGTTAATATACTATTCTGAGTAGATAAATGTATATATGTATACATACACATGTAGCTTTTATAAGTTCTTCATTTGAAAGAAAGCACTTCCAGTGTGATAAAAGAATAGCTAATTTTTGTTTTATATTCCTAAAAAGAGCATTATGATTTTATTTAAAAAAATTTTTTTAGCCTCACCTGAGGACATGCTTATTGATTTCAGAGAGAAACATTGATCGTTTGCCTCTCCCATGCGCGCAGAGAGAACCAAACCCACAATCTAGGCTTGTGCCCTGACTGGGAATCTAACCCGTGACCTCTTGGTTCATAGTATGACACTCCAATCAACTGATACACACCAGCCAGGGCAAGAGCATTATGATTTTAAATACTACGTGAGCCTTAGAATGTGCAGTTAAAAGGAAAGAAATAATTGCCTATGTGTTTTTCATTAATTTAGCATAGACTCTGTTGGGTATAAATGAACTGAGGTAAAAGATAATAAATATATATACTAGCTAGTCAGTATTTCATTTTGATCTGTGTTGACTATTTCCTAACATCAGGTTAATGTACTGCTTACAAATTCTTTGAATCTCTAATTGCTCAAAGTTCAGATTTTTAAAAGTACCTTATTATTAACTTTCTCTGTAGTTTTGTTTCCGTTCCTTTTGCTATTGTACATATGTGTGTATACTATATATTTTGTTGATAAAGTAAGTTATACTGCCTGAATTTGAATTCTATTTCTTATTAGTTGCATGACTTGAAGGAGTCATACTCAGTGCATCTGCTTCCTTCTGTAAAATGGGATAATTTCTAACTCACAGGATTCACATGAAAATCGGCTGACTTAATGCATGTAAAGTGCTTAGAGCAAGGCCTGGCACATACTAATTAAGAGTTGATTGACTATCATTAATGATACGTGAACCTTTATGAAATAGAGACTCAAATCACAGTTTTTCAAATGAATAGCTTTTCATGAATACAGCTAACATAATAACCTTAAACAGGATTATAAAAATGCCACTTTAATAGCATAATATAGTAAATAAATACCTTTATACATGTTGATACTTTTTAAATAATTGTCATGTTTACTTATCCTTTTGCTTTGTGGTTTAAAATGTTTCTTTACATTAATATTTTTTAATAAATGATGATAAAATACTGTATTTGTTAATAAATCTCTAGTTATTTACTCTTATGTGGTGTTTTTGAAAGTTTTTTATAATTAAGATATGTATGTATAAGTGTGTAGAAACATGTTATTGCCTGGCATGTTGCCTGGTGGGTGCTGGTGTATGGCCTGGTGGATGAATGCTCAGTGACTATTTACTGAATAATTTGTGTTTCATACACACAAGCATCCTATGTGGTTTCAGAGACTCATTCACATAATTACTGTTTTTCTTTTTTAATCTTCAGTATTTGTAAGCCTTTGAGTATTGTATAAATACTCACATAAAGCAAGTTGTTCATATTTTGCCAGGGCTTTGAAGAAACAAGTTACCTTTTTGAACTTGAAAACTCTACATTCTAAGTTATTGTAATGTGAGAACAGTACTCTAGCTTTATTTTTAAATCTAAAATGAAGCAATTTTTAAAACTTTCTAAATGAAGAGAAATGAAAACTTACTTATATAATCTTAAGTACTTCTAAACATCTGTAGTTCAAAGTGCATAATTCACATTGACACCAAAGGTTGTTTCTGTTTTGACTGGAAGAGTCTGATATTATTTTTTGTCTGCAAAGGAAAGATCTGTTTGACATCCAGGTGGAAAGATGTTTGATTGTAATGCAGTCAGAATGATTTGTGGGGGAGAGCAGATTGTAGAGGAGGAGAAACAGCAGCTGTAAAAATTTAGACAATAGTAGAGAACTTTTTATTAAAAACTTAAAGCATGTTATCTTTCAGAAAGTCACCATGAAGTAAAGCAATCACAATGTATTGCTTGCTTGATACAATTCTTCCAAATTGACTAGTAAAAGGAGATCACTGGTGAGAACAGATTTTGTAGTAAATATGGGCCAAATTTATTTTATAAAAGTTGCCATTGATTTTCGTGTTTTATATGTTTAGGTTAGTCATATTGTAGAATCAGTTTTGTTTGTTTACAGAGGCAAATATATTTCTTTTCTTTATGAGCTTAAAGAGCATAGAGTCATAAACCCATGCTATTTTTATCCTACAGCAAGTTTCCAGCTTTTTAAAATCCATATTGCCCCACTCATTTACTCCTATTATTTTGTAGGAAATCCCAGACAAAATATTTTTTTATATTCAGTCTTTATTGTGTATTTTTAAGAGGTAGGAACTATTGTTTAAAATATAACCACGATCCCATTATATCCCCCAAAATATGGATAATTTTTTAATATTGTGAAACATTTAATTGGTTTTCAAGTTCAAACAATTTCTTAACTGTCACAACTTTCTCATCTTTGTTTTACATCAGTATCTAAGTAAGCATCATACATTGCAAACAGTGAACTATTAACACTTTACAGACTCCCCTTCAATCTCTTTTCTAAGAATTTTTTAAACAAAATGAGTTAATTTCCTTTTATTAATAAAAAAATGTTTTTACTTAATCTTTATTGTGCTTATTTCCATTGCCATTTAGGCCCCTTACACGCCACCCTTTCCCCAGTGATCACCACACTGTGGTCCATGAGTCAGTTTTCTTACAGAGTTTCCCAGTTTGTTTGTTACATCTCTGTGGTGTCGTTAAATATGTTCCCGTCTTCTCCCGCAAGTATGACAGTTTAATCTAGAAGCTTGATCAGATTTAGTTTTATTAGCAAGACTGTGTTACAGGTAATTTTCATGTTAACATGAAACTACATGTTAAGTTGTTAAAGAGCTATATTATTAGCAGGTCTCAGTGTCTAGATCTCTTAGTATATTGATTTCAAAATTGTGATATTCTAACACTCCCTTTCTTTATTACCTTGAATATTTTTATAGTCATCATCTTATCTATGGTTTGATTACATAGTAGTGAAGTTTATATAAGAAAGAGTGGATGAATTCTTGGCCTACTATGTTTAGTTCACTCACATTGACAATTCCTCCAGTAATCACAACTATTTTTAAATGTTTTATCATTATGCATTCAGTAATTTAAACACATTGTATTGTATGTGTCAATACGTATATATTGCAGTTACTACTATATTTATTGATGCTCAAATTGTCTTATCATTAGCTAGTGGGGAGCTTTTCAAGTTGGCTCCTGAATCCTTTCTGATGTTCCTGGATCATATTGTGGAATTCTTGTCCTAGACCCGGAGTAGGCCACATATCCATGGAGTCCTTTGTTTGTAGTCAGAAATGGTATTTGCAACCTGCAATAGGTACTAGGGGTGTTCATTGCCACTGGTTTGCTATTGTTCTTAACCTTTTTCAATAGGCAAAACTAGGAAATACATACACACACCACACACACATTTCTAGAAGATGAAACTCTTTTTATCTTCATCCTGATACTTTAATTCAAATTCTGAATTAAAGGAATTTCACTTAAGCTTTTAATCTTTCATCTGTATCTTTTGCATCTTGTGTTGAGAATCCTAGTTCTCAAGGACACTATGATAATATACAGATAGCATTTACTTAAGTTCAATTTGAGTAATACAATTTTTTAAGTATAAAATACATAAGGAAACTCTTAGGTCAAATTCATGCATTGCAACTCTTAAAAACATTAATATTTGGCAGTATATGAACAGGGATGATGATGGTGTTATTCTAGTTTTTCAGTTGAAAAGAGAATTATCTGAAACTAGTATATGTTATTTTATTTAGGGACATACATCTTATCTGACATCTTTCTTGGTCTCTTCCTTCATTAAGGTAGGAGTGATCATTAAACACCTGAAAGTATAGCCTTTTGGAGCACTTGCTGCCTTGGTCCCTGGTTCTTGTCTTCTTTCCCCCTTATACTGCATGACCAGAGAAATAAATGCCCTCAGTGCAAACTAGTTTTATTGCTCTTAAGCTGTACTTACTTCTTTTTTGCAGTATTTTTAAAAATTGGCCTGGGAGCACTCTCCACCCATTTGTTCAGAAGGAATGAAAGAACTTGAAATGAAGAAATATATATAATATAGGTTTAAATAAATCTAAAGAAATCTTAAATATAGTTAAATCCAAAAGTATATTTGACAAGAGCATTATGTATATTTTTATTCAGTTCAGAGTTATTGTTGGTTCACCACAATTTGATTTCTAGGTCAATGTTAAATTTAAATCTCATGAAGAAATTAAAATAAACATTTCTCAAGATCAAGCAAGTGAATTCTTTTTGTATATCTTGTAGATAGGAAAGAAGTCTCTATTCCTGGGTCATTTCTAATTTACTTAGAAATACAAAATTAGGTGGTCAGACAACTTGTGATGGTGCTCTCTCAGTTTCCCTGGATATTTCCCAGGGTGTTTCTACCTCCATTCCTTTTCTCCTGTATCCTTTCTCTTTCATCTTTTAAAATCATGTGCTCAGATAAGCTCAACTCAGATGTAATCTGGTCCATTAAACATTCTTTTACCCCCATAGCCAACATTATCTACCTCACCTTTGTAACTTCGTAGTTTATATGTAGTCATTTCATTTTAATACTTAGTGCATAATTATTTTGTACTGAAATTGAAAATGTATGGGATAATTTTAGAAGAGAATATTTGTTAGACTGTGGTGCTTACTTCTGGGTCTTATTTGTTTTCATTCCTCATGATGTGTCTTCACTAAACATACTTGTTCTTTGATTGCACTTCATTGAAATGTTTTGTTAAAAGCTAAAAAAGGACAGTTTAATTTGTAAATCATTTGTCCCCTCCAAATAAAAACCAAATGATGTCAATTCACAAAGATTTCACTCATGTAATTTTTTTAAAATATGACCTGGGAATTAAGGTGTCACACAACACAGGTAGAATAGACATGGCCGTAGAAGGCACCTGCCAATTTATATTATATTTGCAGAACGTAGTTTCAGCAAAAACTGTCTGCTTAGTTAATACTAACTTTAACAGTTTTGCTTTTGTGACTAGTATTTTACTTTTTTGTAAACGTGTTTTGGTTTCATAATTGTATTAACATACTGAGGCATGTGTACCCCATTGTATTTGTACATAAACATCATCATATAATTAAGTCACTATCAAGAACCTGATGTCCTTTTTATGAAAAGGATTTGTGTGTTACTCAAAGTTAGGAAATGATGATACAGACTGCAGAATATTACAGAGATTGGAGGCAGAAGGAGTCAATGTTAGAGTAGTAAGAAATGCCAGTTTGGATTATGACAGCATCTTGATTATAACATAATAATGATTTTTACTTCATTATGACAACTAGCCAAAATAATTGAGAAGTAGCTTTGCCTAGACCTCGAAGCAATATGTATAATTACTTATTGGTTGTTAATTAAATATTCTAATTTAAAAAGAGATAAAGAGTGATCTTTATTTTTTTCCTGAAAGATAGAATTTAGTGCTTGTTTCTTTAGCCAGTTTCTTTTTTTTTTTTTAATAGAGAAAGACTTTTTTTTTTAAAGATTTTTATTTATTTATTTTTAGAGAGGGAAGGGAGAGGGAGAGAGAGAGAGAAACATCAATGTGTGGTTGCTGGGGGCCATGGCCTGCAACCTAATCATGTGCCCTGACTGGGAATCGAACCTGCGGTGCCTGGTTCGCAGCCCGCACTCAATCCACTGAGCTATGCCAGCCAGGGCAACCAGTTTCTTCATTGTATTCATATGGGCCTGATTTCCAGCATATCAGCTTATATCCTATACAATTTTGTGTAAAATATTTGATATGATCATATTAAGATCTTGTATGCAAATTGCATGATATTTTAATGTTGTTTTGAACATAGACACTTCTATTAGCCCATTTATGTTTTTCTTTATAATGTCATCACTCATATTCTTATTTATTCGCAGTGTGTCAGAATGTCATTTCACATGGTTATCACTTGATTTACTTCAAAATAAGATATAGCTAAATAGAAATTTAAAACACTTGTTTTCTTAGTTATTTCCAAGTCTTAAAGCATACTGTGGCTGTCACTTTTTTCCCTGCACAATTATTTCTTTAGATATTTCTACAAAACCCCTTAATAAATATTTTATGATACTTTTAATCTTTAGAAGTTAATAAAAATTCAAAACAGATATCATATTATGGTTTATTTAGAATCCAATATGATTTTAGAAGTATTTTTATATTCAGCCAGTAGATGCACAATGACAACCATTGGTTCAATGAAAAAAAATTAAATGTAATTTGATCTTAATTTTATGAAAATTATTATTATTTTCTAATTTATATTTACACTAGTAAAAAACAAAGCAAATATTACAATTGAATAACCAGAGCAGTATAAACATTAATTTATTCATATCCAACATTACTTTTAACTTACTGTTCTTGCGGCAAAAGATACCTTGTCTCTTAGAGAATACAATGGTATTATTTACATTAATTCATGTGGCTTGGTAAAAAAATGCTACAACTCCTTTACTTAATGGGATTCTTCCCCTGTGGCAGTGCAAACGGCTGGAGCAGGAGCTTCATCACTTGAAAGAGCAGAACCAGACTTCAGCAAACAACACGAGACATCTGACTGCTGAAAACAATCAAGAACGTGCTCTGAAGGTAAATCTTTGTTCCTTCTCGCAGGCAAATTAAGGCTGTAAGCCCCTGGTGCCAGCTTTCTGTGCTGCACATATCAGTTGTGTACATTTCAGCAGAAGTGAGCTGTGGTGTTTGCCAACAACCCCTTCTTTAAACACAGATACAGCACCCTTCTGCTGTGGTATTATTTTATCTCGTGTATGTGTACATGAAATACAACAAATTTCCTGAATTTTGAGTGGTGGTCTATTAATAACTTTTGGTACATGTTTATTCTGATTTTCATAATATATTGTTTCTGTAGTTAATAAAAAGTGACCACACTAAAAGAAAAATTAAATCATGAATCTTTTCTTCCCATCAATACTTATTACTCTATTTTTTAAATGACTTTTAATATTAGAAACCCACAGAATTGACACTCCTTGAAGGGTATGTGAATATATTTGGGAATTGAAATAATACTTAAAGATATTACTTATTACCAAAAGGGAAAAAAAGGAAAGAAAATATATTCTACTAGAATTTGAAACAAATGAAGTATACATTTCATGACAAGAAGTTCTGTTTCATTATAATGTAGATTTAATAATCATGAAAAAGAACATTATTTTGATTCTATTATATATTTTTTTCTCAAGATGTTTATGCCTTTCTACTCTTCTCTTGTGTCTTTGCTCCAGATCCTAGCATAGTGCCTGTGACATAGTAGTGTCCCTGCCCTCAGGGTGCTGACATTCTCATGAATGGGTTAAAAATAAAAACAAAAAACATATTCATGGGAAACAGAAAGAAATCCATCATTTTTGATACTGTGCAGTTAGAAAAACAAGATACGCTGTCTGGAGGATTGTATAGTGCTTTCTTGTCTTGAATTCACATTTTGCTTCAGCTTATAGAAGAATATTACGGCATTAGCAGTGTGATTCACTAAGCACGAATCATCTACCAAAACTGAGAAAACACTGGCATTCTGATATGGAAAATATTTTTAATCAGTCCAAAAAGTATGAGATTTGGATGAAATCAGATTTTTTTAATGTAATATATTTAGCTTCAGTGATGGGCTTTGCTGTAATTGTTTAATGTACTTTCTCTAGAATTTATATAGACCAGAACAATAAATGGGAAAGAAAAGACTTGTAGATTGCTGTTAATTAATTACCTCAATTAGTTTATTCGTGTATGAGTACAATTCAGTATACTAATTTTAAACATATACTTGACAGTGACATTGTTTCAAGGCAATGTCTGTTGTGCATTAACTTATTATCAGCTTTAGGGGACAGACTTCATAGTTCCGTGTGATATAGCTATTTCCATTTAAAATAGACTGAAAATGAAAAGTTTAGTTTGCCAACTTACATTTTTATTTTGTAAAATAGAGATGGGAGGAAGAATTAATTTTTAAAAATGCATCGATTTAATATTTTTAAAGCCCTGTGCTCATTTAACTCTTTTAAAATTGTCTATTTTGTATTAACACATTTTTTAGTTATTTTAGGCCATATTTCCTCATGCGAACCCTTAAATTTATTATGAAAATCAGGTCATTTACAACACACCAACTGTATCCTAAGTCATTTAAAAGATTTTTTTTCATATTTTGTTCCTTAGTGCTTTATTAGCTTTATTACTGCATTTTGTATCTTCAAGTCTCCATATAAATTAGAAATGATAAGCTTATTAGCACCCTGTTTGATGAATTTAATTGTTCATCTCCTTTCTGAGCAGTAATACTTGTCTTTTACAATCTACTTACAAGTATCATTTCTTTCATTTGCGACCTGGTTTAATATTTCGGTAGTATTTATTTAGCTAGTATTTAGTCATATTTAGTAAATGAGCTTTAGGAAGTCTTTCTAAGAAGAGTCACTTTCTCTAGGAGCTTTCTGTCTGCCAAATATATTTCTAGTATTTTATCATAGATTGTATTATTAATCACACTAATAAAGGTAAACTTTAATAGAGTGAGAACTAAAAATTCATGTTTTACTTCATTTTATTATACTGAAATTCCTAAAGGAAACAATTCTACAGATATGTCTAAGTTAATGGTCATACGTTACGTAGAACTTTCCAATTTATAATTATGGCAATTACACAATTGTCATAGGAGATACTTTTTAATAATCATATGCTGTTTTAATAACAATATGTTTATTCTAATAACCAGAAATTCATTCTAATTTTTTGTGTGGTACAGCATGAAATTGGATTTTTGTTGATCATTTATAAATGTATTTTTGAAGTAGGGTGGAGTAATATTATTATACTAGCTATATTGCTAGCAGGACACTGTTTACCAAATAACAAGTAAAATTGGTGGTACATACAGGATAAGAGGTTGAAAAGTTATGTGAGGAAAAAAACCAGCTTATTTATTTATTTAAAATGAAATTTATCCAATTAAGAAATTGGTTTCTCGAACTACACAGTTTTGGACATTTATTGTTTTTAAAGTAAATTTAGAATAGATATAAGTATGCAGATATCAGACTTAAGAAATTTTATATATATGCCTTTCTTTCCTCCTTTACTATTTTTTTTATTTACCTTTTTTATCACATATCTTTAACTCCCTACATTTGGACTTCTCCACTGTAATTCCATTAGAACCCATTCTTTCTGACCTCTGATGATTAACCTTGTGAAACTTATCATTCCTTGTCCCACTCAATATCCCAGTCACTTTAACTAGAACACATTTCAGTCTTTTTGGCTTCTTCCTCTGAAATACATTTCCATAGTTCTCTGTTGCTATATCTTCATTATTTTTTATCAGTATTCTTTAGCTGTTTCTTCTTCTATGTGTAAGAAATGATCCCCTGGGCTATATGATTAGTTCCTTATTTTTCCATCTTTAAAAAAATCTCTATAATATGGAGGAGTTTCAGGTTCATAGCAAAATTGAGCACAAAGTTCAGAGTTCCAACATATTCTTTCATCCTCTGCATGCACATGCCCCCAGCATCTAGTAAGAAAGTGGTACATTTGTTGCCATGCATGAACTTACATCAGTGTAACCCAAAGTCCATTAGTGAAACTCCAGTGTAACCCAAGTTACATTAGAGTTCACTCTTGGTGTTATATATTCTGTGGGTTTTGACCAATGTAAATGACATGTGTATGCCATTATAAAATCACACAGAAGAGTCACTTCAGAAATCCTCTTTGCTCTACCTATTTATTCCTCCCACCCCCAAGACCTGCCAACCATTAATCTTTTGATCATCTCCATAGTTTTCCTTTTCCAGAATATCATGGAGTTGGAATTAATACAGCGTGTAGCTTTTCCAGATTGGCTTCTTTCACTTAGACATATGCATTTAAAGGGTTTGATGGCCTCAGAGGTCATTTCCTTTTAGTGTTTAATACTCCATTTTCAGGATATACCACAGTTTATTTACCCACTTACCTACTAAAGGAAATCTTGGTTGTTTCCAGATGTTGACAATTATTCATAATGCTGCTATGAATGTCCACGTGCAGGTTTTTGTGTGGGCTTGTTTTTCAGTTCATTTGGGTAAGTGCCAAGGACTGCAGTTTCTGGGTTATATGTAATATGTTTACTTTTGTAAGAAATTGCTAAACTGTGTTCCAAAGTGGCTGTGCCATTTTTTTACTCTAATCAGTTATGAATGAGTTTCTCTCGTTCTCCACTCTTGCCAGTATTTGTTTTGTTGTTATTGTTATCGTAGGCTTGTCTCTTCTAATTTCATCCATTCCTGTATCACCTATCATGTACATCCTAATGACTGCCTCTTACGCATTCCCCTTGGATATCTCAGTGTCTCCTTAACCTTAAGTTTGAAACCAAATTTCTGATTTGATACCCTAAGCCTTCTCTTCTTAGAAAGGAGATGGGACCTGAGTCAAACACTACTGACTATATATTTTAAGATTTATTCCCAATTATGTTTTTCTTTGTTTGCCTTTACTATAGAAACTGTTGAAGTTAAACAATTTCTCAGTATTTCTTTTTGCCAATGAGGCATAAGAGAAATTCTACAGTGAGGGTAAGAGAAGTTGGAGTCTCTGAAAAAGTTTTTGTCTTCCTGACAGATGCATCAGACACAATTCTTCTCTTCTTTTTACCTGGAACAATAAGTTCATTGCCTGGAACTCAGGAGCTGGTTTATAGCCATGAAGAGAAGTTGACCTTTAACATCATTGAGCCCCTTAGCTAGTGAATCACTTTGAGAATGTTAAACACCTATACCCTGATTTCTTTTTCTGGTGACAGTAAAATATAGTACCCTATATTTTATTTTTATTGTTGTCCAAGTACAGTTGCCTCCGTTTTCACCTCACCATGCACCCCTGCCTCACTCATCCCCACCTCCCATCCTCATACCTACCCTCTTTGGCTTTGTCCATTTGTCCTTTGTACACGTTCCTTGATGGCCCTTCTCCTATTATTTCTCTGCCCCCTCTTCTCTGGTTACTGTCAGTTTGTTCTTTATTTCAGTGTCTCTGGTTGTATTTTGCTTGCTTGTTTGTTTTGTTGATTAGGTTCCACTTATAGGTGAAATCATATGGTATTTGTCTTTCGCTACCTGACTTATTTCACTTAGCAAAATGGGAGCTCCTTTCTTTCTTTCCGCTGCATAGTGTTCTAGAAATAGTGCCCTATATTTTAAAACACTTTTAATAGTTTTCTATTTCTATACTTCTAAATTGATCAAGTAACATCTATTAATTAATGATACTGCCATACTTCTAGACAGAAGCTAATACATTTAACAGAATCTTCATATCCTTTCAAGGCCTCACCCATCACAAAGTAACTTTACATCCAATTTTGTCAACAGTAATTTCTTTCCTGCTTTTTCTCATAATTATTCTACTCTACCCTATGTCAAGTTCATTATTTATGTAATAATGGTGCCCCCCTAACTTAACATTTTTGTCCCCCGTTTCTCAACTTTTTAATCAGTTGTCACACTTCCATTAACTAACACCATAAAACACAGGTAACACTTTTCTACTGCAAAACCTTTAGTAAGTCTTGCATTTTCAGCAATATAAGAAAATAGAGATATCCTGAATGACTCTCCTGATAAAGCAATGAAAAAGGATGGTTAAAAATCTGTATTTGAAGAACATTTTATTTTATTCATTAAAGTATATTGTATTGGTTATACTATTACAGTTGTCCCAGTTTTTCTTCCTTTGCCAAACCTGTCAGGTACTCCCTTCCCTCCAGCATTCCCCCAACTTAGTTTATGTCCATGGGTCATACATGTAAGTTCTTTGGCTTCTCCATTTCCTATACTGTTCTTAACCTCCCCCCCCCCCCCCCCGTCTGTTATGTACCTACCAATTATGCTTCTTAATCCCTGTACCTTTTCCCCTTCCCTGCTGATAACCCTCCCAGTGATCGCCATATCTATGATTCAGTTCCTGTTGTTTGCTTAGTTTGTTTCTGTTTTTCAGATTCAGCTTTTGATCATTGTGAGTTTGTTGTCATTTTAATGTTCATAGTTTTTATCTTTTTCTTAAATAAGTTCCTTCAAGATTTCATATAATAAGGGTTTGGTGATGGTAAACTCCTTTAGCTTTACCTTGTCTGGGAAGTAATTTATCTTATCTGCACTTCAATTCTAAATGATAGCTTTGCTGGATAGAGTAGTCTTGGTTGTAGGCCCTTGCTTTTCATTACTTTGAATACTTCTTGCCAGTCCCTTCTTGCCTGCAAAGTTTCTTTTGAGAAATCAGGTGATAGTCTTATGAGAACTCCTTTGTAGGTAACTGTCTCCTTTTCTCTTTCTGCTTTTAAGATTCTCTCTTTATCTTTAACCTTTGGCATTTTAACTGTGTCTTGGTGTGGTCCTCTTTGGGTTCAACTTGTTTGAGACTCTGTGCTTCTTGGACTTGTAAGTCTATTTCCTTCACCAAATTAGGTAAGTTTTCTTTCATTTTTTAAAATCAGTTTTCAGCCCTGGCTGGTGTAGCTCAGTGCATTGAGCGCGGGCTGCAAACCAGGCATCCCAGGTTCGATTCCCAGTCAGGGCACATGCCTAGGTTGCAGGCCATGGCCCCCAGCAACCCCACATTGATGTTTCTCTCTCTCTCTCTCTCTCTCTCCCTCCCTTCCCTCTCTACAAATAAATAAATAAAATCTTTAAAAAAAATCAGTTTTCAGTTTCTTGCTCTTTCTCTTTACCTCCTGGCCTCTCTGTGATTCAGATGTTGGCATGTTTGGACATGTCCCAGAGTCTTCTTATTCTCTCCTCATTTTTTGAAGTCTTGTTCCTTCCTTCTGTTCTCATTGACTGTTTATTATTTCCTTATGTTCCAAATTGTTGATTTGAACCCTGGTTTCTTTCCCATTGCTATTGGTTGCCTGTGGTTTTTTCTTTATTTTACTTAGTGTAGCCTTCATTTCTTCCCTTATGCTTTGCTGTACTCAGTGAGTTTTCTGAGTATCCTATCACCAGTGTTTTGACCTCTGTATCTGATAGGCTATCTCCGTTCATTTAGTACTTTTTCTGTGGTTCTGTTCTGTTCCTTCATTTGGGCCATATTTGTCTGTCTCCACATTTTGGCAGCTTCCCTGTGTCTGTGTACTAGATAGAGTTGCTGATTTCCTGTCTTAGTGCACCTGTTAAGTTGTATAGGGCAGAGCCTTGGGTCCTCACCAGGGCAGGGCAATCTGCTTCACACTTCGTGGCTCCATATGTGGGGGAGAGGTCAAAGAGGGGACAGTATTAGTGCTGACCGACTTTTGGGGGCTTGCCTGGCACTCGACCCTTTTCCAATCACATCACCTACTTTCCTTATGCAACTGGTGCCCCTCCAGCTACTGCCCTGGTTGTGTGGTTCCCAGAATGGGTGGGTTTGCTTAAGTTCTGGGCTCTCCTAAGAAACTGGCAGTTTCTTCTACCACCCCAACCTGCACTGGGTTTACAGCGAGAAGTTACGAGTCTTTATTTTACCCAGTGCTGGAACCATGGGCTGTGCAGTCTGGCCTGGGGCTGGGATTGCTCGCCCACAAGATGTCCCTCTGATTTTTATCCACCACACACAAATGTGGGACCACCCCTTCTGCAGGCCACCACAACCTCACCAACCCTGGCTCACTTCCCCCACCCGCATCCTCTCAGCCCCAATTCCCTGTCTCCACCCTTCCTACCCATCTGGATGAATACAGCTTCTTGAAATCCTTGGTGGTTGGACTTCCATACAGTTCTGGGTATTTTTCTGGGTGATTTTCTGGCATTCCTGGGTGTTTTTCATTTTTAAGTTAATTAAAAATTAATTAAACATTAAGTTAATGTTCTTTCTGATTGTGCAGTAAGGTGAAGTGTATCTACCTATACCTCTACTTGACCGAGAAAGTCTATATTTTAAGAACATTTTAAAACAACATTACTGAGAAGGTGGGAAAATAAGGAATTTGAAAAGGCCAAAACAAAATGGAAATGGGGGGAAAAACATGGAAAATAAGTGATTTCCTGAAGCAGTCTTTTACCCTGAGTGCATTCTTGTTAAACCTGGGCAAATCTGAGCTTCCATTTTAATGGTTTCAAGGGGAAGACAGACAAGGAATAGACCCCAGAACCTGTGTAAGCTGGAGAGTGCAGTGATGTATGTTCTCCTGAAGCTGCTCACAGTATTAGTGTTCAGGTGCACAAGAGTCAAGCCCTTGATACAAAATTAAGACAGTGAGGTAACTTGACTTTCTTGACTGTGGAGAGGGAGAGTAACACTGAGAATTTACCATCCACAGCTACCTTATAACTACACAGGTTGCCTGAATTCTTGTTGTCCTGTTGTCTAAAAGCTGAGGATTTAATTTGAAGTAGTCCTACCCCAGAGGATCCCATAGACAACAGACCAAACCAAATGACCTTCATGTTAGGCCTTTAATATTTCTTATAAAGTTTCAAAGACCCCGAGCTATCAAAAAAAACACCTCTAACGAATGTCAGTAAACACATAAGGCTGCAGAATCCTGTACTTCAACAAATAATTCCAATATTTTATTTATCAGTCACAGAATATAGTGTTAAGTGTTTAAGTAAGCAAAGAAAATGACTAAAATCGATCAAGTAAATTTGAAAAAAACCCTAGGTTAAACTTATAGGAAATAAAAATAAAATAATTAAAATTAAACAGCAAATAGGTTGAACAGCAGATTTGACAGTTTAAGAAACTGTTAGTGAACTGGAAGAAAGAGTTGAACAAGTATGGAAATGGAAACCAGAGAGACAAAGAAGTAAAAAAATATGAGATGATAAAAGACACAAAGGTAGAGAGAAAAGATCCAAAATAAACCTTTTCAGAGTTCTAGAGCAGTTAATATAGGGAACAGTGAAAAGGCACAATACAAAGAAATAAGGACTGAGATATTTCCAGAATTTTCAAATGACACAAACCTTAGATCTAGGAATATGAAATGAATTCTAAGTATGACAAACCTAAAAGAAATTGCAGAACATTGGATTTAAAGGCAACTTCTTAAAAACAATGATTAGAAAAGATATATTTGTGAAGGAATGGCAGTTAAAATCACTGCCTTCTCAACAGTGATTTAGGAAATAATATTTTAAATACACTGAAATCGACAAGGGGAATAATTTTTTAGACACACAAAGAGAAATTGTCAGGAGCAAGAGTGAAATATTGTGTAAAGTTGGATAAATAAAACTTTTCAGTTGCTTTCTATTGTCTAAGAAATGTAATCCAAACCTCCCAAGGACGAAATTTAGGACTTTATGCTAGTTTTAGTCTGATTTTTCTTTTCTTTCTTTCTTTCTTTCTTTCTTTTGTTTTTTATTTTTTGAACCATTTCTCTCTCTTTAGTGTTGATAAACCCCAACCATCCCCTGCTACTTAGAGTTTACTAAATGTGTCATGCTCTTTAAGTTTTCTCTAGTCTTCTGTTACAGCTTTTATTTAATTTTTTCTCTAATATTAATTGATAACTTACATGTCATCTTCCCTAAATAAAGAAGTGGGCTTAATGGATTAATAGCTTTTCATGTTGCTGCCCTCTTGCAATTTAGACCACTATTTAACTCATATTAAATGATCAGTAAGTTTTTTAAATCAAAAATAAATTTCAGCTATCATAGTTGAAGTCAACATATTTATTGAATATCTACTAAGTTCAAGACATGGAGGTAATGGAATTATTCTCGTATAGTATCGTCTTCATAGTCACTAATTGCCCAACTAAAACTCTCTAGAAAGATTTTTATTTTTTGTTAAATTTTCTTTGCTCATGAATTGAACAGTATCAGGAATTTTAGGTTTTTACTGTTAGCTTAAAAATATTAATGTAATAGATGTTTATCTGTCATTTCATTCTTTGCTGTTTAGAGATCACTGCAAGATAAACTTTTAGGAGACTGAGTAAATAGCAAGCACCCTTTGTACTTGATAGTAAATAATAATATAATTTCTTATGATGAGCTAATATATTGGGTTAGTTGTTAGTCATTTTCCTTTGTTAACCATTAATGGACTGCCTTTGATAGGCCCAGATGAAGCCACCCTTCTGTCTGTGAGGTATAGTTTTGGATGATTTTCTGGTAGATAACTCTAGTAATGGATTTTGAATTTCCCACTTACTGTTGTAGAGTATTGAGTAAGTCAGTTAACTTCTCTGAGTATTGTTTTCCACATTTATGAGATGAAAGCAGAGATACTGATACAGTTGGTAAAATGTATGAACAATCTGTTTATAAAGTATGACACATTATGCCTGCGTTCTGTTGGGTGTGGTGGCAGAAGGAACATTGGTTTAAGTGTCGACCCCGATTTTCTTGTCCTTGCTCTACCTTTAACAAACTACATCATCTTTGTCAAATTATCTTATGTCTTCAAAATGAGAAGGCTGAAACTGAAGCAAAATGTAAGGATATACATACTCTAATGACATGCTTGTATTCAGGCATTTTAAATTGTATTCTTTTTAATTTTTAAAAACCTAATGATGATTTTGGCTCTCTTAATTAACCATGTTGGGTGACAGTTCTCCCATAGGCTGTTAGTATTTCTGTATTGCCTATACTATATGGAGTGGGGCAAAGGTAGGTTTATAGTTGTTCAAGTGTACAGTAATTAATAATACAAGAATAAACTCTGTGTTTTGTGAACTCATAACTGTAAACCTACTTTTGCTCCACCCTGTATATTTAGCATTTCTAATGTTCTTTGTTCTGAACTATGTTCTAAGGGAGATTTGTTTAACAGACAGCCTTGGAAGACACAGATAGTGTCTTTCTCTAAAGCACAGTATTGTTTACTGTCCAGTATAATAAAAACAATATCTCCCAGTGATAAGAGTATCATTTATTACCCAATGTAATAAAAACACTATCTCCCTTTGAAGCAGAAGTCAGGAGGTTTGCTTGTAGCATGTTATAACAGCTTGGACTTCCTAAGCTTGGTGTTTGTTCTTCAGCTGTGACACAGTCCCACTGTGTGTGCATTGTCCACCGGGTCCCTCCTTGCTGCCCCCATGGGAGTTGGGGCGGGAAGACAACCTCCACAGACATGAAGCCTATGCTGTTTGTGCTGGGCCTGAATAAATAAAAGTTCTCTGTGACCCAGAATTCTTGCATCTCCTGCCAAAGTGCATAAAACTGGCAGGCAAAGTTAGCCTGCAGTTAGGATACAACTCTTAGACTTGTTACAGTGCTTAAAAAAAAACAAAGTTTTTTTCAATATTTTGTCTTCCTTAGAATTACAGTCTGGATTTTTAGTTTGTATACTGTGTGTCTATTACTAGTATATCTGTATTATTTCTACTAGATGTATAAACCTCTTGCTGATACATTCAAGTATACCAGCGGATCTAAAAACATTGACCCCTTTTTTTTCTCTGAGCGTCTGAACCGATTGCTCTGTAGGACAACACTAGTCCTGGAACCTGCCTTCAGTGTCATTCGGTGCATTCTTTTAGTTCCCTGAGTTGAGTCACCTGTTTCCTGGATCTTATTTTTCTTCTACTTGATGTGTTCTTTCATTTTGATAGAATATATTCTCTAATAGTTTTCTGAGAAAGGACACTTATGAGTTGAATTTTTAAAGACTATGTTATTTTTTCCAGATAGATTTACAGAAACAGAGTATTTGAGTGAACCCTATGAAAATTTAAGTTCAGACTCAATTTCAGGATTACTACAGCAGAATATTTAACAAAAGGACCCAGAAATCTTACATTCTAATTTTATTATTTTTTAAATGTTTTAAAATTAAATTTCTCTTCTAAAATTTACATGTTCATTAAAATAACAGTGAGCTACCACATCACACTATTGGAATGGCTAAATAAAAATACTCTTAATACTAAATGTTGATGGGATGTAGAGATCCCATATATCCCATAATAGTCATACACTGCTGGTGGAAATCGGTGCAAAAACAGTTTGCCAGTTTTTTATACACATATATTAATTACCATACAACCCAGCTACTGCATTCCTGGGCCTTATCCTGAAAAAATGAAAATGTCTGCAAAAATAATATACAGAAATATTTGTCAGAGCTTTTATTTCTATAGCCCCAACTAGAAAGAAGCAAGGTATCCTTCAGTGGGTTGATGGATCAACATCCACACAATGAACAATTATTACTTAACAATAAAAAGAAGCAATTGATTGGTACATGCAACAATCTGGATGCTTCCCCAGGGCACTATGCTGGATGAGAAAAGCCAATTTGAAAGATTATCTATAGGTTTTATCTATATGATTTAATTTATGGAAGTACCAAAGTAGCAAAATCATTAGGATGGAGAGAAGATCATTGGTTTCTTTTGCAGTTAGGGTGAGGAACAGTGTATGACTATTAAAGGGTAACAAGTTTCTTTGTCATTCAGTAACCCTTCTGTATTTTGATTTTCTAATTTTATAATGTCATAGAATTATATACCAGGAAGGGAGGGGTGGAGCATATTAAAACAGATAGAATCAAAATAAGATCTACATCTGACATTACACCAATGTCAGTTTCCTGATTTTGACAATATGGTATGGCACATATATGATGTCATCACTGGGAGAAGCTAAGTGAAGGCCATACAGGAATACTTTTTGCAGGTTCTTGTGGACCTTGAATTATTTCAAAATAAGCAGTTATTAATTAAAAAATTATACATGTCCACCCTAGCCAGTGAAAATAGTGTGAAGATACATAAAGAAAACTAATAATATCCCCCTTTCTCCTCCCACAGTTCCTACACCTGCCTAATTAACCTTGACTAGGAATTGTAATAGTGAATATCCTTATCTTTTACATAATTTTAGTGGGAATGGATTCTACATTGCACCAATTAGTTTGACATTTACCATGAGACTTTCTATTATATTTTTCTTCATAATTTAAAGAGTTTGATAGTTCCAATATATGGATCATCTCTGAATCTCATTTTGTGATTGCTTTGTCATTTGACAATTTTGCTTTTGCTTTTCATGTGTCTCATAATTTTTTATTGAATGCTGGACATTGTGAATAAAACAGTGGCTCTCCTTTAAGCATTGAGTTGTTCCAAGGGTTTTGTTGTTGTTCTGGTTATTGCCTCTGCATCCTAGGTCTCAAATTGTTCTAATAATAAGTTGCTGTTACCTTATGTTCAGGATGGAAGCCTCGGTGCTGAAGGATTTTTCTCAGTGTTCATGTTTTACCCTTGGTTTTCATTTGACTCTATGTGATTGAACTTCAGAGAATGCTCATTCTACACTCTTTTCCTTTTTCCAGCGGGAGAGTTTTGTTGTAGTATGGTGTTGGAGGACTAAGAGTTCTCTGCTTTAATTTTAGGACAGTCTCTTTGTGCTTGGCCTTCAGGGGTGGGTCTTCTCAGGGTTCTATGACAGCCAAACTCTCACTTGTATCTGTGGCAGGTGTTCTATGGGACTGTTCCTTGCCCCTTTCCCAGTGACAGAAGCTATCTAATAGTATTGGCACAGGATCAGGGACTGAGGTCTGTGTCCTGCCTCTCACCTCAGGATGGAGGTTGTTCTTTATTCTGCAGTGCTAAAACAGTGTGGTTTCCCAGTGCCCTGATGGTTTTGCTGACCTTTTTTCAGTTGTGCATGGATTTTGCTGTATTGACAGAAGGGTCTGTTTGAGGGAGGACAGAGGGTTTAGCTCCTTTCATAGAAGCAGCCGGTCCCCTCCCCCTTACCCCTGTATGTGAACATCACCAAGGGAAGCTATCTGGTCTCCTTCTCTACCCTTGATATTTCCCATGAGCACCTAGTAGAGCTATGTGGGAAAGAGCCTACCAGTAAATGCAAATCTCCATTTCTACTTGGAGCCTTGTCCGTCCTTGAAATGTTGACTGGTTTTCCTGTGAGCTTTGCTCTCTAATGAGCTTGAGAAAGTTACAACTTTGTGCTTTATTCAGCTTTTCTTATTGGTAATATACAGTGGCGGGTGTTCCAACTGTTTGCATCCTAGGCATGGGCATTATATCTGCTGTTGGACTGTGATAAATATTTTGTCATATTTCAGAAGTAGTTCTTTCTGAAATTATTTTAAACGTTTATTAATGGATATAACAAATTTTATTGAGTTTCCGATGTTGAATAATTCCTTGAATAAACTGTTGGATTTGATTTGTCACTGTTTTCCTCTCACTGAATTTTTAAATTAATTTATAATGGTCTACCTTCAGATAACACTTACTGAGTGCTAAGCACTCTTCTGATGCTTTACACATGTTAAAGTATTTAAATCTCAGAGTGACCTTATTTGGTAGGTGGCACAACTCTTCCTTTGGTTCTCAGGCCAGTGCTCAATGCACTGAGCCACACCAGCCAGGGTACAACTATTCCCAGTTGTGCTGGTGGAGAAACTAGGAGCATGGGTTAACTAGTGTAACTGATGGCATGGACAGAAGCAGCTGGTGGATGTCAGATCTGAACCAAGGCACTCTGTCTCCAAATTCACATTCTTCAATATAAATGAAATTGACCTAGAGGGATTTTTTGTACTGTATCAGGACTTTTTGTCTGTTTTTTGTACTTCTCTAATTAAGAATGTGTTTGAATGTTTTCCATTTGTCTATATTTATTTATTTATTCACAGTGTGTATATATTTATTTATATTCACAGTATTTGTTCATGTTTTCCCTCATTTTGCTATTTGTTTGCTATTTTGCTATTTTATTTACTCTTTTGGTCCTTTGTCCCTCAGTAATTTTTGTATTTTACAGCTTTATTAATATATATTTTACATACCATAATTATCGACTTATTTAGTGTGCCATTTTAGTATTTTTACAGTGTTTTCAACCATCACCACAATCTAATTTTAGAACATTTTTAACACTCACCTGAAATACACACATTATCTGTCATTTCCCCAAATATCTTCTGTTCATCTCAACCACTCATCTACTTTCTAACTCTGTAGATTTACCTTTTCTGGATAATTCATTTAAGTAAAATCATACAACATATGATCCTTCATGACTAGCTCCTTTTACTTAGCATACAGGGCCCAGCAGAAGTAATGCCTGCTTCAGTGTGGTTGGTAGGGTATAATATGGGTGTAGTAATTTATAGTTTTAATTTGAACACATCACCTAAAAATGTCATATGGTGTGCTTGATTGTGATATTGTTTTGTTACAGAATTACATGCTTATGATTTTGCAATAAAAGATTTTGTAATAAAAAAAGGACATTATTTGTGCTGGACCCTGTATAATATTTTCAAGGTTCATTTATGTTACAGCATGTATCAGTACATAATTCCTTTTTTTTGATGCATACCATGCAATATATACATATCATGTGTTCTGCTTAACATTTCATTTGCTGATGAACATTTATGTTGTTTCCACTTTTTGGCTATTATGAAAAATGCTATGGATATTTAAGTACAATTTTTTTGTCTGAACATATGGTTTCATTTCTCTTAGTTTTATATACCTAAGAATAGAATTGCTGGGTCATAATGTAATTCTGTGTTTAACATTTTAAGGAATTGCCATACTGTTTTTCAAAATGGTGACACCATTTTACATTCCCATCATCTATGTGCAAAGGTCAAAATTTTAAACATCTTTACCAATATTGTCTGTTGTCTTTAATACAGCCATCCTAGTGGGTGTGAGGTGATGTCTTACTAAGGTTTTGATTTGCATTTCATTAGTGACTAATCTTTTTTTTAAGATTTTATTTATTGCTTTTAGAGAGAGGGGAAGGGAGAGAGAAAGAGTAGGAGAGCAAGATCAGTGTGTGATTGTCTCTCATGTGCCCCCTACTGGGGACCTGACCCACAACCCAGGCATGTGCCCTGACTGGGAATCAAACTGGGGACCCTTTGGTTCTCAAGCTGGCATTCAACCACTGAGCCACGCCAGCTAGGGCCTTAACAACTAATCTTGATCATCTTTTCATGCATTTATTGGCCATTTGTACACTTCTTTGGAGAAATGTCTATTTGGATCTTTTGCCCACTTAACAATTGGGTTGTCTTTTCATTGTTAACTTAGAAAATTTCTTTATGTATTCTGGATACAAGTCCCTTTTAGATATAAGATTAGCAAATAATGTTCCCATTATGTGGATTGTCTTCACTTTTTTAATGGTGTTCTTTTAATGATACGCTTTTGATTCTCACCTAAGAAGGCTTTGCCTAACTCAGAGTTATGAAGATTTGCACATATGTTTTCTTCTAGGAGTTTTATAGTTTTAGCTCTAACATTTACATCTGTGACCAATTTTGCATTAATTTGGGGATATTATATAAGGCAGAGAAATGCTTTCTTTTACATTTAGATAGCTAAATACAGTTGTCTCTGCATCATTTGTTGAAAAGGTTATTCTTTCCACATTGAATTATCTTGATACCCTTCTCAAAAGTCCAACTGACTATAAATATGAGAGTTTAGTTCTGGACTCTCAGTTCTATTCCATTGATCTGGTATGTATATCCTTAAGCCAGTACCACACTTTGTTGATTACTGTAACATTATAGTAGTGTGACATCATTTCCTTTGAAGTCTTTTTCTTTTCAAGATTGTTTTGACTGTATCAGTTTTAATGCTAATGCTACTTACTAGCTTAATGAATGACATAAATTTCTACCTTTAACTGTGTCTTAAAGAGTTTGAATTGGAATGATCTTACTTTAAGTTTTAAATAGAATCCAGTTTTAAAATCATATTCTTGGTGCCTCTTTTGTAATATAAGTTTTAAGTGCCTTTTAATTGTTTCAATATGCATATCTAGTTTTTCCATTTCTTAAGTTAATTTTGGTGGTCTGTATATTTTGTTAGGAAAGTACCCTATTCCCTAAAATACCAGATTTCCTATGATTCCAGATTTGGTATTATAGAATTATAGGTAATTTTCTTACTGTTTATTGGGGTGACATTGGTTAATAAAATTATGTAGGTTTCAAGTATACAATTCTATGATGCATCATCTGTATATTGCATTGTGAGCCCACTACTCAAAGTCAAATCTTCCTCAGTCAACCATTCTTTTTTTATAAAGAAGCTGATATGTGCCTGTCTAACCCAAAGCTAGTAGTGACAACCTCTCTGGCCTGGTTCAAAGAGATTGGTAAGTCAGATAAAAGTTTAATTTGGAATTGGGAAACGAAGAATGTATGGGCCAATAAGCTTTGAATGCTGAGCAAAACTATCCTCATTAGGCTCAGGGCCAGGTAGTCTGCTGTAGCAGGCCATGTGTAATCTGAAATATTGAAGGAGCCATTTGCAAAAGTTGGGGCCGATGTTTTAAAAAACATAAAATTCTGAGCATGGGACATGGAGGCTCTGCCCTGGTTCCTAGCAGCATTCTGTTACCATGCCAGACTTCGTCTTCTGTACTGTAAGTTTTTTCTTGAGGGAGTCTTTCTGTGTAAGCAAGACTTTCAGCTAGACCAGGTTTACAGTTTTGTATACCAAGTGGGGAATTGCTATGACAGCATTTATTATGGGCTTGCTGAAATGAACAATTACTTTGAAGGGTGGCTCTGTAGATTAGGCACCAGGTATAGCCAAATCATCAAAGCTTGTTTAAGTTCAAGTCCGTCAACACACAGTAAAAACTGATGAGGTTCAAATGAAGCAGTTGAACTATAACATCTTAAATGGAAGGAATACTGAATTACTGTGGGAAACTTTTGTGGAGATTATCAATTGCAAACCACAAATGTAATGCTTCTAAATTTTATTCTAGGAATTTGAGATTAATAGTTGATATATAATAATAAAAATATAAAATCACATTTCATTTCATTTCTTTCCTACTGCCTCATACATTTTGTAATATGCCAAACAATTAATCAAAATGATTGAGTAAAGGCATAAATTTTCAGTATAAGACAGACTTTTAAGCACACCAGACAGATTTATTTTTATGTGAGTTGGTTTTAGAAACATCCTAGAACCTTTTCTAGTCTTTGTATCACCTTGTCTTTGGACCTGGTATCTCTAACTAAGATGCCTTTTGCCCTATTTCCTTTGCCCATACAGGAATGGGCAAAAGTAGGTTTACAGTTGTGAGCACACAAAACACGGAGTTATTCTTATATTATTATTTATTCTTGTATTATATAGTCTTCCATACAAACAACTATAAACTCACTTTTGCCCACCCCTGTGTAAGACCTCCTCATCCTGTCTTTAGTTTAGCCTCAGTCTTCTTGTCTGTGGCCATACTGAAAAGGGATTTGGGGGGAAGAATGAAATTGTTGTAATAACAAAAGTAGCACTGGTATGGAAAGAAATGGAATATTTGAGAAACCCTCAGTACTCCCAGGACTTCCAGGTCTTTCATTTTTCTGCTCACATCAACAGCAGCACTTTTCTCCTTGCCTTCAGCTCTCGCCTCAGTGTCTCTTCCCATTTTTTTCCTGATCTGTTCATTTCCAGATCTGTTCATTTTTATTATTACAGTGGCCAAGAAGGTATGAAAGAGCAGATATTCATGATACATCGTTGCAAATGAATCCCCTGATACCTTTAAAAGGAATGAAGGCCCTCTTGATTTAGTGTTAGGTAGTGAGCATAGGTTATTGGTTCTTCACAAAGGCGTGTATTGGACTCATCAAAAGATGTTTTCAAAATAATAAATCTGAGCCTCACCCAAAGCCAACTTATTTGGAGAGTCTTACACTAAATTTGAAAACTTGCTGATGTAGACTTGTTGTTTGGAAGTAAAATGAGAACAAAATAATTCCCTAACCTTTTATGCTTATTGAGTTTTTGGTTCTGAAAATAATTTTACCAATTGTGCTTTTTAATTTTATTTCTAGCAAATTTTCTACTGATTTCTTTGTTGGGTTTATGTCAGTATTTTGGTCATTTATCAGTTTTATGTCTTTTTAAACTGATTTCTTGGTATTTTGGGGGTAAGCTGGATGAGGCCAGAGAGAATGCTGGCCAAATAAAATTTTTCTCTTTCATTTTTAGTGTTTATAGTAACCAAATTTTATACAAGGTTATAGTGATTTGGAGTGACATATTAAATTCTCTTCTGAATTTCACAGTATTACTACTGTACTGCGAAAAGTATAGAGCAAAGTCCAGGTCATTATTTAAAATACTGTGAAATTTAATTTGATAGATTTTTAAATTTTACATGTTATTTCTAAACTAAAAAATATATATATATTTTACACCAAACTTTAGATTATTAAATTCAATTAATTTACTTTGGCTACTAAATAGAAATGTTCCTGAGTAGAGACATGATCATGGAAACCAGTTAAGCCCTTCATTAGAGATTGCATAACATTCTCAGTAAAAGTCACTGTGTTTAACAACGTGGTTTTCTGTGCCAAATATTCTATTAACATTTTTGACATGAGTATGTTTTTGGACACATTGTTTTTAGTAATGCATCTACAGAACTTTAGCATGTGCCTTTATTATTACAACAAAAACTTTCACAAATTGATACAACTATGTTATGCCCTGTGCACCAAAATGACTTTATTGTGTTGTTCAGTGTTGGTTAGTTTTCTGTTATGTTGATGCATTAAAACAGATATTAAATTTTATCATTAATTCAGTGCCTGGTCTCTCATCAAATCCCCTTAATTACAAATTGACTCCAAGGATTAGACAGCATGGATTTTAATTTTAACTGAAACAAAAATAGGCATCTTGAAAAGTCACTCTTGCCTAGTGACTCAAAGACACATTTTAAAACATCTTATAATTTATTGCTTAATATTTGAAGTTCAATATATAAAGCATATCACCAATTTTTTATTCTCAAGTATTTATATATATGATTTTACAATATATTTCAAAGTCTTGAAAAAACTTGGAGCATTTTCAGAGATACCTCAGGAGTTTTAATAACTTGTAACCCTTTCTTTAGAAAATATTAACTTAGAATCTTGCACAACCATAATTGTATCTGGATGATATTTATGTATCTTGTATTTCTACTTAATTTCACTAAATCGTATTGTATAGTTTTATATATTCCATGGAAACATTTCCAGTATAATTCAGTATCTCATTTCCAGTATTATTTGTAGTTTAGGACCATTTAGTTAAATCATTACATCCTTTTGATACTTGCTATTTTAAGTCCAGAATCATTTTTGTACATTTTATTTTGAAAATATATGAACATTTTTGTCCATCTTTCTAAAAGTGCCAATTTTTAAAATTGAATATTATTACCTAAATTATTCTTCTAAATACTAGAATGACTGTTTTTACTATCATAAAAGATAGTGAAATTAAGTCATGATCTCAGTGATCAGAACCTACATTGGTCCACTATTTTTGCTGCATTATATCATGATCAGCTTTTAACTGTAGGTTGCCTCTTCGAAAATTTAGGATATTTATTAATATCTCAAATAGCTTTTTCAGTCAAACTTTTGATAGTTACTTATAGTGATGTTTATCTAGATCCGTAAGTTTTCAGGTAATCACTTTACTTTTAGAAAGACTAAGAAAGAATTACTAATAAGACCTAAAAAATCTAAGATAAACCATTTATTTTTTAATAAATTCTGTTGTGTTAATTAGCTTCACTTCTTGAGAGGTTGTAAAATATATGTAATAGTGTTCTTTCCATTTAAGCAAATGTATAATCTTATTTTTTTTTGTAAATTTAATTTTTAAGTGACATTCCTTTAATGGGCTTTTGTTGCTGTGGCTATTAAGCTGGATTGTTATATGCCGAAAGATATTTAGCGTCTAAATGAACTCAGCTCATCATGTTAGAGGAAAAAATGAATTGCCTAGAAACGGATTGTTTATGTAATATTAGATTGTAATATAAACCAACAAAAGCCAGGAAATGAACTTCCAAGGCTGACACACTGCCCTTTCCTTGCTCCTTTGTGGCTGTAGGTACTGTGTGTGTTGTGATACCAAAGTACGGGGGACTCAGCTAAGAACTGTCAAACTTAATTCTAAATTTCTTTACTTTGTTGGTTTATGTCACAACTTAACATTATTTTGTCTCAGTGCTATATGACATCCTTCACATGTGAGGTGAAGCAACGCACGGGTGGATCTGAACAAGATAGGAAAATGTACTTGTTTTTCTCTCATTTATAGTTGAGTGCCTCTGATTAGCCAAATAGCATATAGCTCTGATATTAGTTCTTTATGTTTTGAGAGTTACAAAATATATGAGAAAATTTTTGAAAAAATGTAGATATTAATATAGAACTGTTAATTCATTCTAATTTTAACTTACGATGATTAATTTTTGTTTTATTTTGAAAGGCAAATATCATTGTATAAAAAATTGACACAGTGAGAAACTACTTTTTTATTATAAATAATCAAATACACATATACGATTTCACAGACCAGTTCTTACGTGAATTGCACAAAGGAATTGCATGTGGAATTCTGAGGGTAGGACTAAACCTGTCAAAAGAACCTCCAAAATTAATTTGGGAACTGAGAGATCCTTGGCCCTTCTCTGAACAGCACCTGTTTCTTGATGACTGTGGTAAAATATAAACCATTCATTCCATTTTCATTTTTATATTCACTAGTTAGGTAGTAGCTCATCAATTGTTAATGAATGTTATCCTTGGAGGGGGGCTGATATATACAGTAGGAACTAAGTGGTATTTCAGTATTAGAAAATTCATCCCATTTATGAATATGAGTTCCATGTCTAAAGCAGTTTGGAAATTATTTTGCTTTTTTAAATTTGTAAACAATTTCTATTCCTATGTAAGTATCCATTAGGACACAGTATTCTAAAAGAGAATTACATATTTTCAAGTTTTGAATTTTTCTAATTTTAAATCTTTCCTTGTATGGTAACCATCGGTGCCTGACTATTTTTTTTAAATTCTTGTTTATTTCTGGTTTGTGTGTTAAAACATACAGGAATAGATCAGATACTTTCTGTAGAAATTCCATGACAGAATAAACCACCTAAATGTATTTAACCAAAAGATTTTGCTCTTAAAAATTAAAGAAAATCCTAAACATTTGGTGGGATGGGGATGAGAGCTTGGGGCTATTGGTAATCCTTTCAGAAATTCTACTTTTTATTTTATGCAATTAATATTTAATTGGCCTCGTTTAAAAGTAGTGAAAAAATTATCTATTTGCTAGAGATTAGCGAAACAATACTTTAAGCTCTTACTTATTTTGAGGTGTTGAAAGGTGAAACATTTGACATTTTCTTTTTGGGCATTGCTTTAAAAAACAGAGGGCAGGGAAGAGGCGTTGCCACTCGGAGTTAAGGGTGTTTGTGGTTGTCCGTGACAGCAGTTCCAGTTTGAAACACCTGTGTTTACTTTCCAGCTTTTCAGACTGTGCCTGAAAGTGGCCTAAGAATGGCACAAGCTTTTATGATGGCTCGGTTTTTTATAGTACAGAAAAAGAACTAAACTTTATACTTCAGTTTTCTGTTGCAAGCATTTACGTCTCATGTATTATAGCTTTTATCTCTTCATAGACTTACGTGTGTACATAAGGTTATGCACGACTTTTGTAATCTATGGATTATAACAAAGCCATATATATACATACATACATATATATGTGCTTTGCTTTTACTTCACTAACTAGAAAAAACTGGTGAAAATGTTATTGTACGAATGTATTTTCATTCATAATTTAAAGAAATTGATGGAAAAAATGAAAGGGAAAATTTAAATGCCTCTTTGGAGAGAAATGAACCAGGCCTGACATTTACTGTATTATTTTGTCAATTTGTTATCCTCTAATAAGAATTTCTCAGTCCTTTTGATATTTATATTTTTTTGCTCTATTGGGATTTTTTAAGCATTTTAATAAATCTACAAATGTAATTTTCCCTTTAGGCTAATTTATGTCTTCTTTACGTATGTTTGCTTAGTGGTCATTGTTTCCAATTTATAGACATGTGCTTTATAAATAATTATTTTCTACATTTCTTTTTATCATAGTCAAATGAAACGTACATATTAGTTAAACCTTATTGTTTTTAAAGTTGAGATATTCCTAGCTTTCACGCTTTAGGTTAATAAAATGTAGCTGTTTTTAAATTTGTTTTGATTTTACTTTTGTTTTCAGACCTATTAATTCTTTATTCTAGAGAAAGAAGGCAGATATCTTATGTTCTGTAATGTGTTTCTTTTACATTGAAATTCTTGATTATAGTAGCAGGTCATTTCCATAAGATTACAGTTAATTTCAAGCCTAGTTGATGTATAAAAGGAATAATTCTGTCTTTTGATAAGAGATTGGTGTTCTTTATTTCTCCATGTAACTGTTTTTTAACATTTTGTGTTTTGAAACCCTTTTGAGAAACCAGTACAGATTTTGAAATCCCTGCCCTGCAGAACACACATACACAGAAATTCACATATAGTTTCAAGGAGTTTATTCCCCTCCCAAGCCCATCCCTGTGCCCCAGATTAAGAATTCCTGTTCTAGGACTTGTTTTCTTTAGATGTTAATTCTAGTTAGTTAATTCTAGATAGTTCTAGTTAATTCTAGATAGTTCTTCAGTCAGTTGTTATTCCAGTATATCACAGAACTACTGATTCAAAGAAAGAATTAAGTGCTTGCTTAGTACAAATTACCACATTAGGTACTGAACAAAAAGCAATAATTGATTTTACCCATGTTAAATTATAAATACTATTTTAGTAGTATGTGGTACTTCTTATTCTATAATGGCTACACAGACAGCACTATCTTAAACCTAGCACCTCAATAGATTTGAAATACAAGCTATAATTATCTCATTTCTCTAGGCAGAAGCAATTTATAATATACCTACTATATTATATTTTAAATTAATTTGACTAATACTATATAAAAGCTGTTGGCATCCATCTGGGTGGCTAACGCTTAGCAGTATAGTACCCTGCAGGAATTATATGTGATAATAATGTTCATCACCTTGAAGATAATGAAAACCTGAGAAAGGTAACTAATAAAGTCTTTAAAATATGAAAGCATTAAAAAAGTGTTTTCAACATAGGAAAACCAGTAGAATTATTTTAAATGGCATAAGTCATATGACAGATAATTCAAATGGTTTAACAGTGATTTATAATACTACCATATTGTGTTTAATGTGTATCAGAAGAATTATTTTGATCAGATGAAACCACTAAGAGAATGAATAATTTTATTTACAGCCTCTCATTTTCATTCTTTTCTGTGACTACAGATGAGGAAGTTAAAAGGAGAAAATGTTCTCTTAGTTCTGTTAGCATATTTGTTTCCAGAAACTCAAATTGCTTAACTTAAATCATGAAATATGATACAGGATTTCTATTGGGTGTGTCAGTTTTGTCCTGGTGGCAACTCTGATTAGAGAGCAGTCTATACCTGTGACCCGAGTTTCAGCGTAATTCATGTGTAGTCACTTTATTGTGTTATGTAAGATTCACGATTCCGTATGAAAAGTTTCTGTATGTGTCTCAAGCATACTTTCAACTTCCCTAGTTATAAGACTATCATTCCCTATACATATATGGAAGATTTTATGGATTTTGAACTATTAGGTGTTTAAAATTCATATTTCTCTAAAACTAATATTTTTCCATATAATCACAAAAGGGAAATGGGAAAATTTTAAGATCCAAAAAGTGTTCTAAAAATTAGATAAGCCTTAAGATTGAAGGTAAGACAGTTGAACCAAAAGGAGAGAAAGGCAAAGATGTGGCTTATAACTATGCAAATGTATGATAATGTTATTTAGAACACTATACAGGGTGGGCAAAAGTAGGCAAACAGTTGTGAGCACAATGAAACACAGTTTATTCTTGTATTATTACTTATTAATTATTGTGTTACTTTCCATACAAACAACTGTAAACCTACTTTTGCCCCAACTGTATATTATTCCATGTCCAATTAGAAGTAAACATGAACAGAAAAAAGACTAAGGCAATGACCAGGGAAATCATTAAGTAACAATTCCTAAAAAATGTAATAGCTTAAGAAACACTGTCGAACTGTCTTAGAAAAGATTAAAAATAAAACTTGAATTAATGAGCAGTATTGGAGAATCACATATTTAGTTTAAAAATAAGCTGAGTCATTAAGTATCTGTAAGCCTTTTTATTCAACCATTATTGACTGTCTTTCAAAAATGTATTAATATATTTAATTACCATAATAAGTTTAGTGAACTTGATGTAATTGTGTCATGTAGGGTTTGCTTGTTTCAAGCATCAAAACCACACCCGAAATTGCCCAAGAAAAAAGAAAATTACGCACATAACTAAAAGGGCAAGGATAGGGATAACTTCCCGAGAGTACTTGTTCATTTATTACCTTTCATTGCAGTCAACTTCACTGCAGTATGATTTAGATACAACACACTGTACCCATTGCAGGTGTACAGTTTAATTCATTTTGACAGGCATGTGTCCATCATAACAATGATGCAGAGCATTTCAAGCACCCCAACAAAAGTTTGTTTGTCCTGCTTTCCAGCTGTTCTTCCCTCTACCAGGTAAGGTCTGATCTGCCTTTTGTCACTATAAATGCATAGTAAAATGTTATATTAGTGGAATCATGTAACACATATTCATTGTGTCTGACTTTTTTTCAGTGTGATGGTTTTGAGACTTACCCATGTTGTGTGTAGTGCTAGTTTATTTCTTTTTACCTTTAAAAGGATCTTGCTTAGGACATAAAAAATTTTGTTCTTTCTCTGGATTTTGTTTGTTTTCCTCTATGTATTGGCTTAATTTTTAAGGTATATGGAGGTAGAAGTTTTAGCCTACATGTTTCCCAGTTGAAGTCTGGAAGAAAAAAACAAATTATCTAAAATTGAAATACTGTTGTTGAGTCTTAATAAACTGGATTAAACTCTTTGAGGTTATGTGCTCATTCACTTATCTCTGAAATAATTGCTTTGGCCAAGGGAATGCAATATAGTGACTCAGAATGGATTAAAGACTGAAATGAGACTCAAGACTATGAAAATCCTAGAAGAAAACATGGGCAGTAAGATCTCGGGCGTTTCTTGTAGCAGTGTTTTTTTCTGATATATCTCCTTGGGCAAGGGAAACAAAAGAAAAAATAAACAATGGGACTACATCATACTAAAAAGTTTTTGCACAGCAAAGGAACCATCAACAAAATGAAGAGACAACCACTGAATGGGAGAACATGTTTGCCAATGATACATCTAATAAGGGTTAATATCCAAAATTTATAAAGAACTTACACAATTCAACACTAAAGAAACAAGCAATTCAGTTTAAAAATGGGTAAAGGATTGAATAGACATTCTCCAAGGAGGACATACAGATGACCAATAGACATAAAAAGATGCTCAATGTCACTAGTCATCATAGAAATGCAAATTAAAACCACCATGAGGTTTGACCTCATACCTGTCAGAATGGCTATCATCAATAAATCAACAAATAACAAGTGTTGGAGAGGATGTGGAAAAAAGGGAACCCTCATGAACCTTGGTGGAAATGCAGACTGGTGCAGCCACTGTAGAAAACAGTATAGAGGTTCCTTTAAAAATTAAAAACTGCTTTATCATCCAGCATTTCCACCTCTGGGAACATATATGAAGACACCTGAAAAACTAATTGGAAAGAATTTATGCACCCTGTGTTTATTGCAGCATTATTTACAATAGCCAAGATTTGGAAGCAGCCCAAGTGTCCATCAGTAGATGTGTAAATGAAAAAGCAGTGGTACATTTACACATTGGAATACTACTCAACCATAAAAAAGAAGGAAATTACCTTTGGTAACAGCATAGGACCTGGAGAGTATTATCCTAAGTGAAACAAGCCAGTCGGAAAAAAGCAAATACCATGTATTTTCACCTGACTCTAATGAACAAAATAAACTACAAACAGAATAGCAACAAACTCGTAAATACAGAGAACAGTCTGACAGCTGTCAGGGGGATGGAGGGTTAGGTGCAAAAGGTGAAGAGACTAAGCAAAAAAGAAAAACCCATAGACACAGACAACAATATGCTGATTACCAGAGGAAAAGGGGAGTCAGGGCAGTTAGAAGAGGGCAAATCAGGGTTAAATGATGATGGAAAGAGACTTGACTTTGGGTGTTGAACAAACAATACAACATACAGATGACGTATTATAGAATAGTACACTTGAGGCCTATATAATTTTATTAACCAGTGTCACTCCAATAAACTTAATAAAAATTAAATAAAAAGAAATATAGTGACTGCCTTGAGACAATCTAAGTCTGTCCCTAAAGTTAAACAGACTTAGAGTCAGTGGGGTGGCATGGTGTTATGGTTAATTTTATGTGTCAATTTGGCTAAGTAACAAGGCACCCAGATAGTTGGCTAAATGTTATTTCTGGATGAGTCTGTGAGAATGTTTCCAAATGAGATTAACATATAAGCCAGTGAACTCGGTAAAGCAGATTGCCCTCCCAATGTGGGTGAACATCATCCAATCCATTGAAGGCCTGAAGAGAACAAAAGGCAGAGGAAGAATTTTTTCCTTCACTGTTTGACTGTTTGAGCTAGAACATTGGTCTTCTCCTGCACTTAGACTGGGATTCACTGACTCCCTGGTTCTCATGCCTTCAGACTCAGACTGAACCACACGTTCAGCTTTCCTGGGTATCCAACTCGGAGATGGCAGAATCATAGGATTTAGGAGTCAGAACCCTGTTGGTTGTTTTTCTCTGGATAACTCTGAATAATTCAGATAGTTTTCCAAAAGAAATTTGAAATATTATTTTACCAGAAGAACTATAAAAGAATGGAAGCTGGTAAAACAAAAACCTATTTCCACTGTAATAATACATGACTAAAAATATTTGTACTAACATATAGTAAAACTGAGTTTAGATTCCATTTTTAACTCTTAAAGATAATCACAAGTTTAACATGTATGTATTTTTTGTGCATACATTGATATATTTTTGTAGATACATATGTAGTGTCTAAATCACATGTTCTGCACGGGTTGTATCTGTGATTTTAAACTGTATTCCTTGACTGTCTCATAATGTAGGATATATATTCTACATCCTGTTTTCTGATTTTTTTTATCCTTAATAATTCTTTATTTACACAAAAATGTCATCTTTAAAAATCAAAGGCTGTAGCTTCTGGTTCTAAGTGGGAAACAGTTGTTTGCAATACTCCAGCAGTACTCTTGATAACAACAAAAGAAAAATCATGTGTTTGACATCAGAGACCTATGGAGAAATGAGACCAGAGTGGCCAAGATGGTCGAAGCAAAAAACCTAAAAGAAGGGCTGATTTCTGCAGCCACTTTTACCTGTAGTCATTTGTTAATTATCTGTAGGCAGAAATGTGAAAACTCCAGCTTTATACTCATATAAGGTCACTGCTTGGATACAGAAAAGATAGCTGCTTTGGGGTGGTGATGTTGAGGGAAGAAGGCCTCAAATATATATGTATATATGCAGTAGTACCTTCAGGACATATGGAGCTACACAACTTAGGAGATTAAAATTAAACAAAGTCTCTGAAAATCAGGATAAACTTTACAGTCTTTTATATGAAACAGAGGCTACAAACTGGCACCCACACTGCACATTTCTTGTTTAAATGATCAGCCCCCTTTTCCATCTGCCAGGCATAGATAGGGCTTCACTCTTTAGAATAAATAATATCTTGAATCTTTATCATTATTTTACACACAATGGCTGATGTACAGTTGAAAATTACAAAGCACACAAAAAGATAAGACCATATGACCAAAACCAAGAGAAATGCATATTATATAAACCAACTCCAAGTTGATCCAAATTTTGGGGTTATATAGACAAGGCCTTTGTAATAGCTATGATTAAAATATTCAAAATAAGGAGAAAATGGATCGTGAAATTAAGCATTTCACCAGAAAATTGAAATCTCTATAAAAGAATCAAATAGAAGTTCTGGAACCAAAGAACAAGATATCTGAAATTACAAACTTATTACATGGGTTAAGCAATCAAAGACAGGATTAGTAAACTAAGATAACAGGTTGAGAGTAAATTTTAAAATTTAATCAAAAACATAAAAAGGAATTTAGGGGGAATAAAACATAGCTGAAGAGACAGGTGGGATTTAAACAGCCCAGTGTATGTGTAGTTAGAATCCCTGAAGGAAGTGAATTCCATGGGAAAGAAGCAAAAGTTGAAGAGAAAATAAGCCAAAGTTCTTCCCAAACTGATGGAAGACTTTTAAATCAGAAATTCATTAAGTTTTAAGAACTCCAAGAAGGAAAATTAGTGAAAACCACTCACACTCACAATATAGTAAAGTGGTAAACTTCAGAGATAAGGAGAAAAATCTTAAAAGCAAGCGAAGGAGAAAGGTTGTCAAAGAACAACAGTAAGATTTGACTGTGCATTCTCAATGTATACAAAGGAAGCCAGAATAGAGTAGAATGACATCATTAAAGCTTTGGAAAAAATTGCCAATGTAGAGTTCCATATCCAGATTGATACACTTCAAAGTGTAAAATGAAATATAAACATATTTCAGACAAACAAAACCTGCAAGAAGTTGCAGATGTGCATTGGAAGCAATAGTAAACAGAGTTCTTCAGGCAGATGGAAAATAATACAACATAAAAACAGAAATGTAGGAAGGAATGAAGAGCTACCAGAATGCATAAATGTATTGGCAAATATTAACGTAGTAACTTAATGTAACCTATTCAGAGTAATTAACAGTACCTTCTGAAGTTTAAAGTATATGTTATTTATAAATCAGGAAAACAAGGTAGAATTTCTAAGATAAGTAGGCTAAACAATATATATTTAGGAACCAGTAGAGATGGTTGCTAGTATAATAAAAGATACTTGAATAATCCGAGAGAAGATAATAAGGACAGAAAAAGAAACATAAAAAAAATGGGTCAGATGAAATAATAGATGAAGAAAACCTAGTATTTAAAAAAGAGAAGTAAGCGTAGAACTGAAAAGAATAAATTAAGAGGGACCACATTCAAAGAAATAATAGAATACTAACTCAAAGTAAAAGTAAAGAAAGATTCAGTATCAAATTGAAAGTATATCAAGAACTGAGTAGAATATTTTTTTTTTTGTCTCCACCAAATACATACTTACTAATTTTGGAGAGAAGGGAAGGGAGAGAGATAAACAATGACATGAGAGAAACATCAAAGAGTTGCCTCCCTCACATGCCCTGACCAGAGACTGAACCTAAAACCTAGGTAAGTAAACCAAACGTTTTTGGTTTACAGGATGCACACTCCAACAAACTGAGCCACACCGACCAGGGCTAGAATAAAATTTTAAATCACATGCTTACCTATGTCAATTTATATACACATGTTAAATATATAGACATATCTGGGTAAACCTGTACTTTAATGGAGAAGAGAAAAGGTTACACCTTTGTAGTATAAAATTATGAAGAAAAGAGCATCATACTGCCATTAAATTTCTCACCCACAGTTACAGGATTTAAGGATCCTGGAACTAGCCAAAATATCACTTATACAAGAGGACTTAATAAACACTTTTTTTTAATAGGTAAGGCAAAGTAAGAAATTACCTATTTATAATTTCTGGGGAGTTACTTGAAGTATGATAGCCAAAGGAAAAGTGTGACAAGCCTCAAAAGGGAGGACAACATACAGTATAATAATTAGTGAAAGCCAGTGAGACAATTAGAGCAATGACAATTTTAAATTGTGGTAAATTGATAAGGATTCTTTAACTGTGTTACTTGGAACAAGAATGATCCCAAATATGGCATGGATAACTATTTCAAGTAAGCTGTAGAAGTGGTAGGTTTTTAAAATATCTTATTTTTACTGTTAAAGTTTTTCCTTTATTATGTATATCAATTATGAGGGGGATGTAAAACCGGAATTAGCATCTTCAATATGAGATTCAATAAAGACAAATTGATTTTTTAGGTAAGACAACAGATTTTCCTATTCATGGGGATATGCATGGGAAGTGAACCTAGACTAAATATATCTTTATAACGGTTGAATTTTGAACAATCACTAGGTGAAGATACCTTGTTATTTTTTAATATGTATATTTATTCATTGAAAATGCTTCATGAACGCTTTTGAGGGGGGCCCAAAGAAACCAGAATTGATTTATAAAAAATGATGTATTCTTTCATATTTAAACTTCTGTCACCTTCAAAGTATTCTCAGTTTGATGCAATAAAGCCATCAAAATGTTTTTTCTACTGCTCAGAAGTTTTTTTATTATATTTTATTGATTATGCTCTACAGTTGTCCCAATTTTCCCCTCTTTCCTCCCCTTCACCCTGCGTCCCTCATCCCCTCAGGCAATCCCCACACCTTACTTAGTTCATGTCACAGGTCACGTGTATAAGTTCTTTGGTTACTCAGTGTCCTATACAGAACTTTACAACCCCATGGCTATTCTGTAAATACCAATTTGTACTTCTCAATCCCTTCACCTTTTTACCCATTCCCCCACACCCAACTTCCATCTGGCAACTATTAAAATGCTCTCTGTATCCATGATTCCGGCTCTGTTCTTATTTGCTTAGTTTACATTTTAGATGAAATCATTTTTTAAATTTTCTGTTGTTCAGTTATAGTTGTCCTCCCTTTTTCCCCATTGCTCACCCCCACCCCACTCCTACCCAACCCCACTCCCACAGTCATACTCCCCCATTGTCCATGCCCATCAGTCCTCTATTCAGGTTCCTTTGTTTTCCCCTTCTTCTTCTTTCCCCTGTTATCCTCCTTCCTTTCCCCTGTGGTTACTGTCAGTTTGTTCTTTATTTCCAAGTCTCTGGTTCCATTTTGCTCATTTGTTTGTTTTGTTGATTAGGTTCCACTTATAGGTGAGATCGTATGATATTTGTCTTTCACCACCTGGCTTATTTCACTTAGCAAAAGGTTCTCTAGTTCCATCCATGATGTCACAAAGGGTAGGAGTTCCTTCTTTCTTTTTGCTGAGTAGTATTCCATTCTGTAAATGTACCAGTTTTTTCATCCACTCATTTACTGATGTGTGCTTAAGCTGTTTTCTGCACTTGGCTATGGTAAATTGTGCTGCTGTGAACATTGGGGTGCATAGGATCTTTTGAATTGGTGTTTCAGTATTCTTAGGGTATAATCTCAGCAGTGGAATTGCTAGATCAAAAGGCAGTTTCATTTTTAGTTTCTGGGTCAAAAGGCAGTTCCATTTTTGGTTCCAAAAAGAGAGTTTTCCACAGTGGCTGCACCAGTATGCATTCCCACCAACAGTGTATTAGGGCTCCCTTTTCTCTACAACCTCACCAGCACTTGATTTATTAATGATGGCCATTCTGACTAGTGTGAAGTGGTATCTCATTGTGGTTTTAATTTGCATCTCTCTAATGGCTAGTAATTGCTGAGCATCTTTTCATATGTCTCTGGACAAGAGACATGTCCCTGGACAAGAGACATATTTCCTTGTGTATGTGCTCCTTGGAGAAGTGTCTGTTCACATCCTTTGCCCATTTTAATTGGAATGTTTGTCTTCTCTATGTGGAGTCGTGTGAGTTGTTTATATATTTTGGAGATCAAACCCTTGTCCAAGGTATCATTGGCAAATATGTTTTCCCATACGGTTGGTTCCCTTTCTATTTTGTTGATGTTTTCTTTAGCTGTGCAGAAGCTTTTTAGTTTAATGTAGTTTAATCCCATTTGTTTCTTGTTCCCTTTATATCCCTTGCTCTTGGGGATGTATTGATGGGATATCTGAAATTTTCCTGGCTATGTTTTCCTCTAGAACTTTTATTGCATTGTGACTTACATTTAAGTCTTTTATCCATCTTGAATTTATTTTGGTATATGATGTAAGTTGGTGGTCTAGTTTCATTTTTTTGCATGTACTTACACAGATCTCCCAACGCCATTTATTGAAGAGGCTATTTTTGCTCCATTTTATGTTCCTGCCCCCTGTGTTAAATATTAACTGATCATATTGACATGGGTTTATTTCTGGGCTCTCTATTCTGTTCCATTGGTCTATATGTCTGTTCTATTGCTAGTACCAGACTGTTTTGATTACAGTGGACTTGTAATATAGTTTGATATCAGGTATTGTGATCCCTCCTACTTTGTTCTCCTCTCTCAAAATTGCTGAGGCTATTCAGGGTTGTTTATGGTTCCATATGAATTTTTTAAATATTCTATATCTGTGAAATAATGTCACTGGTATTTTGATAGGGATTGCATTGAATCTATAGATTGGTTTGGGTATGGGTACTGTGGATATTTTAATGATGTTAATTCTTCCAATCCATGAACATGGTGTATGCTTTCATTTATTTGTGTCTTCCTCAGTTTCTTTCTTCAGTGTGATTTAGTTTTCTGAAAACAGGTCTTTTACTTCCTTGATGAAATTTATTCCCTCATATAATAAAATAAAAATAAAAATAATAAAAATAAAATAAGTATTTTTCTTGTTGCTGTAGCAAGTGGTTTTTTTTTCTTAATTTATGTTTCTATTTCATTGTTGGTGTACAAAAATGCCTTTAATTTCTGAATGTTGTTTTTGTATCCTGCCATTTTGCCAAATTCACTTATTAGGTCAACTAGTTTTTTGGTGGAGACTAGAGGGTTTTCTATGTACCCTATCATGTCATCTACAAACAGTGACAGCTTTACTTCCTCATTTCCTATTTGGATGCCTTTATTTCTTTTTCTTGTCTGATCACTGTGGCTAGAACTTCCAAGACTGTGTTGAATAGGAGTGGTAAAAGTGGACACTCTTGCCGTGTTCCTGATCTTAGGGGGAAAGCTTTTAGTTTTTGCCTAGTGAGTATGATATTGGCTGTTTCTCACATATAGCCTTTATTATGTTGAGGTACTCCCTCTATTTCCCCTTCGCTGAGTGTTTTATCATAAATGGGTGCTGTACTTTATCACATGCTTTTTCAGCATCTATTTATGTGATCATGTGGGTTTTGTCTTTCACATTGTTTATGTGGTGTATTACATTTATTGATTTGCACATATTGTACCATCCTTGCATCCCCGGGATGAATCCCACTTGATCATGGTTTATGATCTTTTAATGTGTTTCTGGATCCAATTTGCCAATATTTTGTTGAGGATTTTAGCATCTATGTTCATTACTGGTATTGGCCTATAGTTTTCTTTTCTTTCTTGTATCTTCATCTGGTTTTGAAATTAGGATGATACTAGCCTCATAAGTAGAGTTTGGGAATCTTCTCTCTTTTTGGATTTTTTGGAATAGTTTGAGAAGGATAAAAGTTAGCTCTTCCTTAGATGTTTTGTACAATTCTCCTTTGAAACTGTCCAGTCCAGGTCTTGTGTGCTGGGAGTTTTTTGATTACCGCTTCAGTTTCACTAGCTGATACTGGTCTATTCAGGCTTTCTGGTTCTTCTCAACTCAGTTTTAGAGGATTTTATGTTTCTAGAAATTTGTCCGTTTCACCCAGGTTTCCAAATTTTTTGGCATATAGTTGTTTGTAGTGATTTCTTATGATTCTTTTATTCATGTGGAATTGGTTGTAATTTTGCCTCTCTCATTTCTGATTTTATTTATTTGGATCATCTCTCTTTTTTCTTGATGAGTCTAGTTAAGGCCTTATCAATTTTGTTTATCTTTCAGTTGTTGATAGATATGCATTTTGTTCATAGTTGTGATATTCTTTTTCTTAAATAAGTCCCTTTAACATTTCGTATAATAATGGTTTGGTGAGATGAACTCCTTTACTTCTTTCTTGACTGAGAAGCTCTTTATCTGCCCTTCTATTCTAAATGATAGCTTTTCTGGGTGGAACAGTCTTGCCTGTAGGTCTCTACTTTTCATGACTTTGACTGTTTCTCTCTAATCCTTTCTAGCCTGAAAAGTTTCTTTAGAGAAATCAGTTGACAGTCTTATGGGAACTCCCCTGTAGGTAACTAACTGCTTTTCTCTTGCTGCTTTTAAAATTCACTCTTTATTTTTAAACTTTGGCATTTTAATTATGATGTGTCTTGGTGTAGGCCTCTTTGCATTTATATTTTTGGACTCTCTTTGTGCTTCCTGAACTTACATGTCTATTTCCTTTACCAAGTTAGGGAAGTTAGTGTTCATTATTTTTTCAAATAGATTTCCCTTTTTTTGCCCTTTCTTTTCTCCTCTGGCAACCTATTTCAATTAGTGTATGCTTCATTTCTGACTGAATCTTTTTTATGCTTACTAAGTTCCTTGGACATCCTTATAACCAGAGTTTTGAACTCTGAATCTGATAAACTGCTTTATGTCTCCATTATGTTTAGTTCTTTTTCTGGAGTTTTGATCTGTTCTTTCCTTTGGGCCATGTTTCTTTGTCTCCTTGTTTTGGCAGCTTCCCTGTGTTTGTTTCCAGGTATTAGGTAGAGCTGTTATGAAACTGTCTTGGTAGTGTGGCCTAATGTGGTAGGTGTCCTAAAGGGCCCAGTGTCACAGCTTCCCCTATCACCCTGGCTGGGCACTGGTGATGTGCCCTCCATGTGGACTGAGTACACCCACCTCTTATAGTCTGGCCTTGATTGTAGGTTAATGGGAGGGACTTACCCATACCAGCCAGCTTGCTATAAGGATTGGCTCTGATCACTGACCACTGACCACAAACCCCCATGTTCCATGGAGGATCAGTTGTGCAGGGGCAGGGTGGTAGTGCCTCTGATGTGGTCTCTAGCTGTCCACTGGGTGCACAGGCTCTGGGGTTCCCAGGTATTACAGGGTAAAGTCAGCCCCAACCTGTATTTTGCCTGGGTCCACCCAGCTTGAGCTACAAATCAATATGAAGATGGCTGCTACTTGCTGGGCCTGGAGGTTCTTAGGTGAAGCCAAGATATGAACCTAGGCTGGCTGCTGCTAGTGCCAGCCCTAGGGCCACTAGCAAGAGGTACAGGGTCTAGGGGCTCGCTGAGGCCGGCTTTTGCTTATTGGAGAGGATTTAGGAATATGTGAAGCAGGAACCCAGACAAGCCATTCATGTAGAAAAACCACTATTAACAGCTTGGGTATGCCAGTAAGTTGGGTGAGGTGAAGCTTCAAGGAGTACCCAGGGCTCAGCAATTTGCTTGAGCTAGGTTGATGGAGTCTCAGTATACCACCTCCCTGCTGGCTCTGTGGCCTGTTGGGGGAAGGTTAAAAAAAGGAACAATGATTTATCTGTTCTGTCAGGGAGAAAGCTGTCCTCCAGCTCTTGCCTTGATGCCAGACACTTCAGTTCCCTCCTGTATGCCACTAGTGCCTTTTCAGCTGCTGTCCTGGAGCTGGAGCTCAGAGGGACTGAGTCTGAGTCAGTCTGTGTGTGGGTTCTTTAAGAGGCATTGCTTGAGAATCCAGAAGTTTCTCCCACCAACTCAATCCCATCTGGTTTTTACAGCCAGAAGTTATAGGGACTTATCTTCCTGGCATTGGAACCCTGGACTGGGGGACCTGGTGTGGGGCTGGGACTCCTCGCTCCCATGATATCTCTCCTGAATTCTTATCTACCACATAGGGGTGCAGGACTAGCCCATTCTGTGTCTCTGCATCTCCACCCCTCCTAGCAGTCTGGATGGATGTGATTTCTTTAATTCTATAGTTGTTAGAGTTTCTTTCAACTTGATTTCTGACAGTTCTGAGTGACGGTGGTTTCATAGTGTAGTTGTAACTTCGATGCGGTTGTGTGAGGAGGTAAGCTGTGTTTACCTATGCCTCCATCTTGACTGGAAGCCCTCAAAACAGGTTTTGAACATGTTGATTTTGATGCCTTTTAGTGCTTCTGCCGTTTTTTTGTTCTACCTCTTCCACTTCAGCAGTATATTTCCCTTTGAGGACTTTTTCATCTACAGAAACAAAGAAAAAGTTGTTCTGGGCAAGATAGGTAAATAGGGAGTTTGGGTCTTGGACGTCATACCGTTTTTGGTCAAAAAGTGCTGAACACTCAGAGCAGTGTAGGAAGGTGTGCTCTTAAATCACCCATCGTGAACTGGGCAAATGCATTGAAAAAATCCTCAAAAAAATTCCACTGAAGCCAAACACAGCTTCTCACAACAACACCAGCTGGTACAATGATACAGGTGGGTTTCTAGGACACACCTCGTAGGAGAAGCCTGTACTGCAAGGGGCCTGCCCTCCAGAACACAATTCTGGCCTTCTTGGGTCCCCCCTCATATATATGCTATATTCTGGGAATATGGAAAGCAAAATAAATTTGCCCTCTATTGGGGAAGTAAATGTACCAAAAAACGCAGGTTATAGTTATATTAATGCTGTACTATACAGACATACCACACAAGGCAAGGTGAAAAATAAAAAAAAAAAAAAAGAGTCATCTTAATGGGGAGGAAGTGTACGAGTCAGCAGTGAGCAAGGTGGGAAAGGCATGCTGACCGTGAGAACATATGTTATGGATGAGAAAATGTAGGTGTTTGTCCCAGGTAATTTAATCATATAATTTCTCAAATTGAAATTGGTGTGAAAATTAGATATCTCAAGTATTCCCTGTTGAAAGCAGTCCTGAATACTTCAGTACTGGTCTGGGGTAAGCCTAGGTATTTTTAAATTTCAAAAATACCAGAATTCAGAAGAGTTATGTACAGCAATCAGATCTTAACTACAAATTGCCTTTTTTTTTTTTTTTTGCAGAGGAGAGAGGATATAAATTTCTTGGCTTATTTTTAAGCACCAATGAGCTTAGGAATTACAGCCTTAAAATGGGTTTCATCCCTTTCTGGGTCACCTGGACTCTAATAAGAGGGCAGCACTCTGGCTACAGGAGGAGCCATGGCTGTCCCACATGGTTAATAAAACGTGGTGGGCTCCTTAGATGGTAGCCACAGCCTGTTCATTTCCGTGTAGAAGAGAGGAGGAGGATCAGCCGCTATGTCATGTTGTACTTTTCCGATGCTCTTACATAGTGCAGAGAAACGGAGCACTGCTCCAGGGTCAGGGCAGAAGGTATTTGCTCTTACTGCTACTGTGCTGAGGAATTTGGTCTTTTCTTAGAATTGAGAAATCACAGAGTAAATTCTGTAGCCTAATGAAGAATTTGAAACTTAAAAGCTAACAGTTTGTTATTCTACTTACTCATTTTGCTAGCATCTGTATCTCGGGAGATTTCCTATAAATTATAGAATTTTAAATATTACAAATTTTCATGGGAAGTTGGTTTTATTGAGAAGGAGACTCTTTTGTATGTATGTGCTTATCCCTTGTTTGTTGTTATAGAAATACTGAAATTCCTATTTTATGATCCATAATTACATGGAATGTGGTAAGAGAGTTTTCTGGCAGAGTTTTCCTTTTGGAAAGCCATAGGGCCCAAAAGGCCACCTAAATAATATTGCTTTAGAAAGTCTTTGTTCATTATTTTTTTATTGCAAACTTTTTTGGTGAAACAACTTATTTGTCTATTATTTGAAGTTTCTGTCCCTGTTAATTGTCCTCATGCTTAACTGAGGCATCAGAACTGGTAATCGGTAGGCTTTTTCTCTTTAATGCTGGAAGAACAAGCTGCTCATGATGACCCAACAGAGACATGAGGAAGGTTTGTGAAAAGCGTGTATTCACCCAGCTCTAATCCTTGTTTTCAGCGAGGCAGTGTCTTTAAGTGTTCTCTAATTAGTGAAGAGATATGGTTGTAAATTCTTGTAGACACCTCTTTTGTAAGACAGAGATAGATGCCTGGCTTGTTTAAATCTTTGTTTTACATTTCCTTAAGTGAAATTTAATATGAACATTTGACAATAGAAAAGAGGAAAAGTGAATTTAAAAAATTTTTATTGTTGACATTATTACAGATGTCCCTGTTTTAGGAAAAGTGATTTTTAAATATGCAATGAATGCTATTTAATCAGTATGCTTTATTGCTATATTTCTCTTTTAGCATCATCATATTTAGAAACTTGAATATTATATATATGATGGTGCCTACAAAATAAAATATGGTTTTAGTTCTTGTTCCTGCTTGCTTGTTTTTTTCTGCTGATCTCTTTGTATACATAAAGTAATGTTTACTGCTATGAAATAAAGTCTTTTTGGGCTTGGTAAAATTGCTTCTACATTCACCTAGGAAATGTAAGCTAGGGAACAAGACACTTATATTTAGGCATACCAAGAGGAAATATATTGCTTCAGTGAACTGAATATAAAACATGATCAGTGAAAACACCTGGAAATCAAAAAGAACAGATTTTAGTTATGCTTCTCTTTTTCAAAGAACTTAAGTGCTTAGCTATTATTGTTAGTACTAGAGAAGTAAGTTGGCAGTGATATTTGAAATATGATAAATAAAAGCCTACAGAATGTCTGCCTCTACTTTTAGCACTTGTCTGATTCCTTCTCCAGAAATTGCATAATGGAAACTACCATAGAGTTAATGCGACTCTAATATACAGCCTTCCTTGTTGTAATAAATGTATTCTCCATTACTGTGTAATGATAAAGCCATAGTTATTGAAACTGCCAAGGTTATTGAAACAGAGGGATAGGAGCTTTTGCCTTTATCACCTGTATTATTAATTGGAGATAATTACTGCAGAGCAGCTGGCTGTTGGTTTTAGGGAGCATCAATTGTTCTTCTCACCCAGCTGTTGACTAATAAGGATAGTCAACACATCTGTTTCAACAGCTGGTAATTAACAAAAGCCTAATTGCTGCAACTCTTTTAACATCCAATCTGTGAAAAAGAAGGGATGTAGAAGAATATTATTTACTTTGTGCTTTGCGCTTTCTGAGACCAGTTTCTCTTTTTTCTTTCTCCCTCCACTTTTTTTTCTCTTACTTTGAACACCACTGCCTTTGTATGGAACATTGAATGGCAGGAGAACACAATATGGTAATCCAGAGCTTAACTGTTTCAGATCTTTGTTGGTGCTTCTTATTGCAACATTTCTTTGCTAACTTGCAAGATAAAATGGATCAAAAGCATTTTGAGTAGTTCCATACAACAGTTAAAATCCGCAGCAGTGTGCCCTAGGCTGGGTTGCTGTTGTCTGCAGCATCCAAAAGGAAACGGGAAATCTCTTTTCTTATGCTTTTCACATGCTTAGACACAACTCTCAAGTAATTTCCACATTCATATACAGAACTTCTGTTTAAGTTACTATATATATATGTTGATTAACAGAAATAAAGTCAGGTTTAGAAAATTTCTTTTCCTTTGGTTGAAAACTAAACTGTCCTCTTAAAACTTTGCTTTTTTTAATGCCTATATGTCAACTTAAATTTTTAGCTTATTTATTAAATTTTGCTTGGCCTGCTTTTCTTTAAAATGTGTTTTTTCTTATTAAAAATTGCCTTTAGTACAGATAACTTCAATTATTTCTTGTTGATTTTTGTAATAAATGAATAGGAAATTTACTGGCTTAGTCTTAGAACCCTGAGTAACACAGCTTCACAAATGAGAGACTTATGAATTAACATTTTTTTATTCTTCCAGCACCATATTTAATTATGACCAATTTTACTAAAATATCTTTTGTATAGCCTTAGCTGTAAAGCTTTATATTTATGTCTTTATAATTATAAATTTTTGCTAATTATATATTAATGTTTATGTATTTAAATTTCTGCTTATTTGTCTCCTACTTTAAAATTTGCATGTAAAATATAAGTTATTAAGAAGTTTTCTTTCTTTAAGAATACAGTTCCCTTATTATCATGTCCAATTTTTCAATAGCCTTTTCCATAGTGTTTTACATTGTCTTCATAGCATGTATGTATAAAAACTTCATAATGAATGAAAACTTTCTTTTCAGTTGTTAATTTACACAATACATTCATAAAATTTTACATTAATGTTAATTGGATATAAAACAATTATTGTCCTTATTTTAACATGAGTATATGAAAAGTCCTCAGCTACACTGTTAGTCAAGTTTACCTGATTAAATTCACTTCACTAACTTTTCAGTTGGCAATATGTCTATGTAGGCAGTTCTTTAATTGTTGTTAGGTATGTTGAAAGGTATAGAAGAAATTCTACCCAAGTGCTTGCCATGGACTGAATTGCCTATTGCATAATTTTAATTTTTTTTTTTTTGCTGGCAAGACAAGTTTTGTTCAGCAGGTGTTCAGGTGTTGAAGTGTATTATAGATGTAGTGAAAAAACATATATGATCCTGAACAAATAAACAAAATACTGCTGACTGAAATTCTAACTAAATAGAAGGGCACTGGCATGTAGAGAAATGTTTACAACTTGAGCGTAAAGGAGGGGAATATTGTCAATTTGGGAAATGTTTGCTTCTTGAGTTTAAATAAGAATTTAATTTTCTCTGTGTGCTCATGTTCTTAGGTAGCACCAAAGAAAGCAAGCTTAGGGGAAGGAATGTATTGTGCCTTAAGAATGGACTTTTGGGGGAACTTACTTTCCAGCTGATGCTTTAACTGTTTTCTTGCATATATTTTTTTTCCTTAGGAAATGACCTCAGGAACAAAGTGATGTGGTAGACAGAAACTCAGCCATTTCATACGTGTTTTCTGAGGACTATATATACTACTTGATCAACTTGTTTTCTAGATATTAAGAGAGGTGAATACCATTAAATAATGGATAAGTTACTAGTGAAACCAGTAAGGTGATCAGTGATTTTGTACATATCAGTATGAAACACTTTCAGGCATAAAGTCAAGAAGTCTCAGAAAGCAAACATCTAATTGGATCTAACTAGCAATAGACTTAAGGTCATGGTAGTATTTCCTGAGAATAGGGTTCATTCAATGAAAACATAAAGATTCCAAAGTCTGAATTAATACACAAGCAATGATTCAAAACAAATATGTTAAATTACATATGACTTAAAATGTAAGTAATATACAAATATTTTATGACATAATAAAAATTAAAAATTCAAAGAGAAGATTTGAAAGTAAACGGCACTGAATGGAAAAAGAGCTAGAAATTGGAGTGAAGTAAATATCACTCCTGGAGTCATAACATTAGGATGTAATGGAACATTTAAATTTAGAGAAGCAGTTGGCAGAGCAGTAAATGCACAGATTCAAAATTATTTACTGAACTGGTAGTCAGGGGTTATGAGTTCAGATTCTGGTCCTGACACTTTTATTTATAACCTGAAAAGCTGAGCAGATTTAAGTAAATCATTCCTAATAAATGGTTCTTCCGCCCTGTGTATTTTTTTCCTCCTGATGACTTCAGACGGTTAAAGGCAGTTGTGGGGAATGTTTTAATTCCCACTTTTCAGCATTTATCAAGTAAACTATGGTATATATTATAATAATCTCCCTTTTTAAAAAAAGTGATTGTATGAAAATATCTGTGTTAAATAAGAATATGTGACAATTATTGGAAATCAGACATGCAACAAGTTTATGACAGCTTATCATCAATTGTGCTCACTGTTGTAGTGATTAAGACCATTACACTGTTTAAAGTAGTTTTAATTCCTAATTTAGATAGCGTTTAGTGGAGAACAAGAGAGACTGATGTTTAAAGACAGGAAGCAAAAGGAATGCTAATGTCACACAAGTGAATACAGACCTTAAAAGTAATGAAATTGGAAGTTTATCTCATGATGCTCTTAACCATCTGATCAAAATTATTATGTAGTCAACCTTTATATCTCAATACTTCCATCAAACAATTCTAAAAGAGAAAAATGTTGGGGTGATAAATACCAAATTTTTACTTGTTTTTCATATATTTGGATTTTAGATCAGATAGCTCCATAGTGGGTTGTTTCAGAGAAGGGCTTTCAAATGGCAATCTGAAGCTTTTCTTATATCTATTTTAAAAACTTCAAGAAAATTATTAAAATAAATAAGCCCAACTAATGTACCAAATGTACAAATTCTAAACATTAAATTATAATGACAGTTTGGTCTATTTTTCATGGGATAATATGTGTTAAATTTCAGTATAGACGTCTCCTTCCTACAGTGTGATGAGAAAGAACTTTTCTACTGATAATCTTCCAGGTCCTGTACAAAATGTAAATTTCTTGCATCACTACATTCAGAATGAAATAGAGGAAATCTTCCAAAGATTTTACTTCAAAAAATGGTAGTTGAACCAGTGGTACCTCCTCTCCAATAGTAAGCAGACAGATGGTCTGTAGCTGTACCAAGGAAAAGCATCTGTAGAAGTACTTGGATTTTCAGTTTGGACCCTAAACCTTGGACTAGCAGCAAGGGTAGGAAGCTCAGCCAGAAATATCAGCATTAATCCAGGCTTCTTGAAATTTATTTAGGAATCATCTCCCCTGGTTCCCTGAGGAAACAGAGAAAAACCATTCTTAATAGAAGGCTTCCTCACTTTAGTCCAACAGGATCCCCACAGATGATTATCAGGAAAATGGGAATTCAAAACCAAAGGTCCATCAAGTACATAGGGAAGAAACCCATCATGAGTGAAAGTCAATAGACACAGCAAATTCAGTGGGGGGCACCCATGCACTATGCGACTGCACACACCGAACAACCAAGTTTTCTAAAGAATGTAGAATAGATATTATGAAATACTTCAATAATATTTGAATAAGTAAGTATGAATTACAACCATGAGTAAACAATAGTGTTTTCTAGGAAACTCCAGGAGACAAATCTAAAAAAATATCACATCAAGTTTGTAAAAGAACTTTTTTGAAGTAAAACACTCTAGAAGAAGTCAGACAGCAGATTACACACAACTGAAGAAAGAATTAGTAAACTGGAAGACGTGTATCAGAATATACCTGAAAAATTACCCATAATATATGCCAACAGATGAAATAAAGTTAGAGCCTCAGAGTAAGATAGTAAGATAGCCCAAACATTTAATTGGGCTCCCAAAAGGAGAGAATATAGACAACCAAGGAAAGAGCATTATTAGAACAGATATTCATCCACAGGATAAAAAAGAAATACATACCTAATCACATCATGATGAAATAGAAAAATTCTATATCAAAGAGAAAATCAGTAAGTAGCGAGCTAAAGGAAAAAGACACTACTTTTGAATGAGCAATATTTAGACTTTGATTCATTTAGGCAATGGAAGTCAGAACACATCTTAATAATACTTTCAATTTGCTGAAAGGAAATAACAGGCAATTTACAATTATATACCTAGTATGAACCTCCAAGAATTAATGTGAAATAAACACATTTTGAGACAAGTAAAAATTGAATTAGTCATCTTTAGGTTTGTATTAAGGAAACTTTTAAAGCTGTTATTGTAATTAGGAATATGGCCCTGGCCAGGTGGCTCTGTTGGTTGGAACCAAAATCCTGTACACTGAAATATTGTAGGTTTAGTCCTTGGTCAGGACACATACCTAGGTTACAGATTTAATTCTTGGTTGAGGTGTGTACAGGAGGCAACCGATAGATGCTTCTCTCTGACATCACCATTTCTCTCTCTCTCTTCCCCCTTTCTCTAAAAATCAAAAATAAAAATAAAATAAAATTAGAAACATGATTTTGTCAGGAAGCTCCCAAGTGGAAGTAATGAAGCATTAAAGTGACAAATAATACATGTACATTGTCCTTTTTAATATTTTTTATTGATTATGCTAGTACCATTGTCCAATTTTCCCCCTTTGTTCCCTTCCAAATAGTAACCCTATTCCCTCCAGCAGTCCCCCCACACTTTGTTCCTGTCCATGGGTCATGCATATAAATTATTTGGCTACTCCATTTCCTGTACCGTACTTTACATCCCCATTTATTCTGTACCTACCTATTTGTACTTCTTAATCACTGTACCTTTCCCCATGCTCACCCTTCCCCCTCCCAGCTGATAACCTCCCAAATGATCTCCATATCTAAAATTATGTTCCTGTTTTGCTTGTTTGCCTAGTTTGCTTTTTAGATTCAATTGTTGATAGTTGTGAATTTATTGCCATTTTAATGTTCATAGTTTTGATCTTTTTCTTAAGTCTCTTTAACATTGCAAATTATATGGCTTGGTATGATGAACTCTTTTAGCTTTATCTTATCTGGGAAGCAATTTATCTGCCCTTCCATTCTAAATGATAGCTTTGCTGGATAGAGTAATCTAGGTTGTAGGTCCTTGCTTTTCATCATTTTGAATACTTCTTGCCAGCCCCTTTTTGCCTGCACAGTTTCTTTTAATAAATCAGCTGACAGTCTTATGGACGCTCCTTTGTAGGTAACTCTCTTTTTTTCTCTTGCTGCTTTTAAGATTCTCTCCTCATCTTTAATATTGGCTAATGTAACTCTGATGTGCCTTGGTGTGTTCTTCCTTGGGTCTAACTTCTTTGGGACTCTCTGAGCTTCCTGGACTTCCTGGAAGTTTATTTCCTTTGCCAGATTAGGGAAATTCTACTTCATTATTTTTTCCAATAAGTTTTCAATTTCTTGGTCTTCCTCTTCTCCTTCTGGCACCCTTATGATTCAGATGTTGGAATGTTTAAAATTGTCCCAGAGGTTCCTAAGCCTCTCCTCATTATTTTTCAATTCTTGTTTCTTCATTCTGTTCTGGTCAAATCATTATTTCTTCCATCTGGTCCACACCATTAATCTGAGTTCTGGTTTCCCTCCCATCACTGTTGGTTCTCTGTATATTTTCCTTTATTTCATTTTTTATAGCCTTCACTTTTTCCTCTAGTTTGCAACCATACTCAGACATTTCTGTGAGCATCCTAATTACCAGTGTTTTAAAATAGCCAACCAGTGCATCTTGGTTGGCTATCTCTTCATCACTTAGTTGTATTTTTTCTGGAGCTTTGATCTATTCTTTCATTTGGGCCGTATTTTTTTGTCTTGGCCCAGCTGTTACGTAGTAAGGGGCAGAGCGTTATGTATTTGACATGGTAGGGCAACCCACATCACTGCATTGTGGCACTGTATATGGGGTAGGGGTCCGAGAGGGAACAGTGATGCTTGCTCAGCTCTTTGCAGGCTTTTGGTCACTTCCTCTGCTACCCACAAGCAAATTGGGCCCTGCTGGTGCTCATTCCCAGGTAGGTGGTTTTGTGTACATTCTAGGATGCTGTTGGTCTCTCCAATGAACTCTCCTGTAAGGCTAAGAGTTTCTCCCACTGCCACAAGGTTTTTCAGTGTGAGGTTTTGAGGCTTTATTTCCCTGCACTGGAACGTTGGATTGCGTGCTCTGTCTCACTCCCCAGTTGTTCCTTGAAGTTTTTCTGCACATAAATGTGGGATCACCTGCCCTGCCAGCGGCATCCTCTCCTGCCCAGGTCCTTCCCCCTCTACCTTGCTGGGAGTCCTCGCCACCTCAGCTGCCCATTTCCACCTCTCCTGCTGGTCTGGAATATTTCTTCTTTAACTCCTCGGTTTTGGGGCTTCCCTACAGTTTGATTTTCTGGCAGTTCTGGTTATTTTTTTTATTTTTAAATTTGTTGTCCTTCTTTTGGTTGTGCAAGTAGTCAAAGTGTATCTACTACGCCTCTATCTTGGCCAGAAGTCTCCCAATGAGTTCCTTGAACAATCTGATAACCAGTATTTTGAACTTGGCATATGGTAGATTGCTTATCTCCATTTTGTTTTCTTTTGTTTTGGTTTTCTGGAGTTTTGTTCTGTTCTTTCATTTGGGCCATATTTCTTTGTCTCCCCATTTTGGCAGCCTCTCTGTTTGTTTCTATGTATTAGGTAGAGGTGCTTTGACTCCCTGTCTTAGTAGCATGGCCTATTGTAGAAAAGCACAACCATAAATTGGATGGGTTGGAGCCTTCAGGAATCACTAAGGCAGGGCAACTGTGTAAACCAGGCTGATGGAATCTCAGATATGGTGTCTCTGTTCTGTGGTTCTGTGTATGGGAGGGCTCTGGACACATGAGTCTCTGGGTTTTTGTCCAGGAGGAAGCTGTCCCCTGGCACTGCCCTGATTCCAGACACTTAAATTTTTCCCTGTATTCCACTGGTGCCCTTTCAGCTGCTGCCTGGGTGCTGGAGCCTAGAGAGAGTCCTAAGTCCATTTCAGCCCTTTAAGAGGAGAAGCCTGGGAATCCTGCAGTTTCTCCTGCCACCCCAACTCCTGTTGGTTTTTACAGCAGGAAGATATGGGGACTTTTCTTTCTGGTACTGGAATTCTGGGCTGGGTGGTCTGGTGTGGGGTCGTGATCTCTCTCACTCCTGAGGTATCCCTCCCAACTTTTATCCACTATACATGGGTGTGGGTCCACCTGTTCCCCCTCTCTGCATTTCTGCCCCTTATTCCCATCTGGATGGATGAGACTTCTTTAAATCCATGGTTGTCAGAGTTCCATACAGCTCAATTTTCTGATGATTCTAAGTGATAGTTATTTTGTAGTTTAATTGTAATTTTTGCTGTGGCTGCGTGAGGAGGCAAGTTATGTTTACCTGCACCTCATCTTGACTGGAAGTCCTTCTATGCACATTACCTTAACAAAATAATATTAATAATGTTTTTGAAGTTTAAACCTCAATAAAGTAAATAAGAATGCATGTTTTAAAGTACCAAATAAGTAAGGAAACAGAAACATGTAAATATAATTAAAGGTGTTTAAGGTCCTTTCATTTTCCAGAAGTATTCATATTAGATTTTTATGTTAGTCTTATGTGTTATAATTTCTGAGATAACCATTAAAAGAATATAATGTTTAACATTAACAACTGAAGAGTGGGAAATGGGATGACTATAAAATAACCCAAAAGATAGCAATAAAATGTTATTTAAAAAGACAAAAGTAATGTAACTAGTGGGATAAATAGAAAACATGTAAGATTAGATATATAATCCCAAATTTATTGGTGATTACATTAAATGAGAAAGGATCAAAAGCTCCAGTTAAAAGACAAAGAGTATTAGAATGGAGTCAGAAAAAAACAAAATGCCGTATGATTTCACTTATACGTGGAAACTAATGAACAAAATAAACTAACAAAATAGACTTATGGATACAGAGAACAGACTGATAGCTGTCAGAGGGGGTTTGGGGAATGGGTGGAAAAGGTTAAGGAATTAGGCCAAAAAAAACCCAGACAGACAACAGTAAGGTAGTTGCCAGAGGGAAAGGAGGGTGGGGGGAGGGGGAAGATGGACAATGGGGGATAAAAGGTGGTAGATGGGAACTTCACTTTGGGTGGTGAGCACATAATACAGTGTGCAGATCATATTTTATTGAGTTGTACACTTGAAACCTGTACAGTTTTATTAACCGATATCACCTCAATTGATTCAATTTTTTATAAAAGGGTTAGACTGGAAAAAATGTGATATGCTAGTTTTAATCATCATATCTAAACTTAGTCATAAAAAGATTGAAATCAAAAGGATATGTGGGAGAAATGCCATACAAGTACTAATAAAAAGAATGTTTAAACTATATTAACATCAGATTAACTAAAACTAAATTAACAATTTAAAGCTACAGGTTTTAAAATTTGTTTTGCTTTGTATATAATAGGTGAAACCGTGCCTCCCTGACAAGATGGTTTCCTGCCACAGCGCAGTGCTACCAGGCCAGCACGCGGTCACATGGCCACAGTAAACTTTTTCCTTTCCCTGATTAAATGTCCTGAAGAAACTGTTCTAGAACAGTGTGAACTTCAGGTATTTTGTTTTGTTAAAAACAAAAAACATATCAGAACATGTTCATTCTAGACAGAATATGTATATTGAAAATGTGGTCAGCATTTCCATTTTTTACTTTTTTAGATACCTGATAACTTAATCAAAACATGTGAAGACAACAGAGATATTCTGGGCTTTATACTTACCTGTAGTTTATGATAATCTAGATCCATGTCCTGCAGAGTATGGCCTCTGGGCCAGCAGCCTGTTCTTGTAAATAGTGTTTTATTAGCACACAGCTATGGCTGCTCATTTACATGTTACCTATGGCTGCCTTCATCTACAACAATTTATAGTTGCAACGAAGACTGTAGCTCACAAGTCTAAACTATTTACTATCTGGCCCTTAATGACCCTGCTCTAGACTGCCACGTGGCTTTAGCTTACACTTTAAACCTAATTCCTCCTGCCTTACTCGCATGTTACTTGGTACAATATTACTCCTTACTGACATCAGTTTCCACATTGACTTAACATGAAAGGTTCAGTTGTCTATTATACAGCTTACATATTTGTTCACTTTGATGCACCTATAAGTTATCTCATTTTATCCTTAATAATCTTGTGAGATGGGTATTATTATTTCTATATTACAAGTGAGAAAATTGAGTTTTAGAAGCCCAAACCTCAGTTTTCTGCTAGTCAAACCAAAGTTTTATTTTAATCATTGCACTGTACTCTTTCTGCTGTATTTGTCTCGATTCTCCCTTGCTCTGTTTCATAGGTTCTGCCTACTGCCCATGGATCATTTCCTCACTATGAATATTTTATTTCTCCTTCTGTTCTAAACTGTCTCCTTTCCTTTCTCATGTCATTAAATCACTGGACAGTGCATCTATGACTGCTTTTGAGTCAGGAATGTGATTATCCCTGTCTGGGAGGCATGGGATGAGGACAAAAAATAAGCATTAAGGGGTCACTTTTGAAGACCAATATAATATACTTTGGTAATATACTGTGGTAAGCAATCCATGTCTTTCTGTGAAGGGGAGGTATAATTGAAATGTGGTTATCTTTATTCCTCTGATACTAGCTTTTAATATTCTTAGATAGCCTTTCATAAGATATTTAGTTATGTTTCTCTCCTAGGTTCTTAACCTGCTTCTGGGGCTAAGAAGACAAATACTAGGATGGCAAGAGTTATATTGTTTGAACAATTGTCTAATTAGTCCTACTGTTTGAAAATATCTAATTAGATATGTTATAGATGTGTTTAATAATAAAGTCTATATAGTTACTCTATAAAACAATTATGTTAAAAGAACTAACATACATGTTAAATGCAGTCTCATATAGTAGAATAAGCCATGTTTTTTGGATACTTGTATTCTAGTTCCTACTTTCCATTTTAACCAGCTGAGAAACCTTGGAGGATTTCCAAATGTTTCCCCAAACATGTTGTATTAGCAACAATTTTCTCCTCTATTAAAGTAGGGGACTGTATTACCTCTAAGATCCTATTCAGGTCTAAAATTACTTGGTTCTGTGATTTAATTTGTACTGTATGTTTCTTTATTTAGCAGATATCACACATAAGATCAAATGCCTCTGTTCTCTGATTAAAACAGAGTTCCATTAATGGTCTTGGAGTTACTGAAGAAGGCTTAACTATATAAAACTATTACCATTAAAAACACATTCAAGACAAACATAACAAGATTTTAAAGTAAGATAAAAGTGGTTTCTCACAAAATCCCAAATAGTGGTCAGTGATATGAATACTGCAGTCTTTTCTTTGCCTGTCATAGTAAATGACTAGGAAATACTCTAAGGAAACACCATAGTTCATTTCTAATGCAGTGGCAATATATACGGTCGTCCTATTTAGATGGCATTGTTTAAGATATATCATTTAGAGATAATCGAACATTTAATTATATGACTAACCTAACACAGTTAACCAGCCTTTTTTTCAGTCACTTAGCATCAGTAGTTCTGAGGATGTGATGTACAACATGGCAACTGAAGTGAACAATACAGTATCATGTATTTGAAAGTTGCCAAGAGAGTAAATCTTAACACCACAAGAAGAAAATTCTAACTGTGTAACATAATGAGTATTAACTAAACTTACTGTGGTAATCATTTTGCAATATTTACACTCATTAAATCACTATGCTTTTCAACTAGTATAGTGCTATATGTTGATTATATCTCAATGGAAACAGAAAAAAAAAAGACGTTCATAAAAAAATTTTAAGGTATACTGAGAGATACTAAAGATACAAAACATACACCAATTATACCGTAAGCTTCTATTATTGTCAATAACTGTTATTGAATGATTATTTAATTTCATTATTTCACCTGGAATTAGTTCAACTGTTCTAGGCATTTTAAACAATACCTTTCATTTTTTAATAGTTCATTTTTATTGTAATTTTCCATTACTGTTTAACTCCCTACACCCTCTTCCACCTCTACCCACCTCCCTCTCCCCACAGTCACCACACTGTGTCTGTGCCCATGAGTTCTTTTTCTATTTTCTCAGTTCTTTCACCTCTCAATCCCCCACCTTCCAGAGCTGTCAGCCTGCTCTCCATGCGTCTGTTCCTGTTTTGCTTGTGAGTTCAGTTTGTTCATTACGTTCCATGTAGGATTGAAATCATGGTTCTTGTCCTTCTCTGACTGGCTTATTTCACTTATCATAATTAACCGATACCTCTTACATGTTAGGACGCAACTGTGAAGGATGGTTGGAAGACACATAAAGTTGTAGAGAACACTGCTAGAGACTGCGATAAAAACTTCAGCATCTTCCTTGTATAAAAAACAGAAGAGAGGATTAAGAATGTTGGGCAAGATGGGGATTTTATGTGAGTGGGGTAGGGAGATGAAAAAATTTTTAAGCACATAGTAACAGGAGGGAAAATATTTTGGTATTGCTCACAAGAGAATTTTATTGTTTTGGAGGAGGGAAATATATTGGGTTAATACCATTTCATATTGTAACATTGCTATATGCTTGTTACAATAGATGATATCTTAGAAGTATAATTGGCTCAGTTTTTTTCTGCATAAAATTACAGTGTGTTTGAAAATCTATAATAGATTCAATAAAATTTATTGATAAGTTTATATAGTTTTTTTAGAGAGTGTTAAACATATAATTACAATTATATATGCTTAGGAATATTTTTTGTGACAATAGTAAAATGATTGAATTTAGAAGGATATCTTAGTTAAGACAAATGTTTTTATAGGCACCTTTTGGTGGAATAAGCAGCAGAATATTTATATTCTCACTGCTGTTAGGGAGAGGTACACCAGTAACACAGTTTGAACATGACCTGGAGAAGCAGAAGACCCAACTAAGAGTAAGTGCAGTCATGACTCCCAGTCGTCCTCCTTCTAGGACAAAATACACACATGACTCCCTGTTACAAGACTGTTGTGCCAATAACATTATATGGAACAAAACTGAATATAAATAATGTGCATAATTATCAGAAGTACAGCAACAAGTTTCTTGCATGTTTACCTTGGGCAGGAGTTGAGCAGATGGTGGAGTATGACTGAAGAGTTAGAATAAAGAACAAAAAATGCAATTATATGTGGGAAGCCTTGAGTGATAGGTAAAAAGGTAGCATGGGGAAGCCATTCTGCGTCTCCAAGTCAGGTCTGACCTGTGTTGCTTGTGGATCTCTCCTTAATACTAGCGAGAACATAAATACTCTGGGCCTTACTCCACCAAAATTTGCCTATAAAGACCCTGAAATCACTTCCTCCCACAGGCACAACAATGCACAACTATATATGGAACAATTCCCTGTGAAAAGAACTTGAGAACTAGCAGAGACACACTTGTGCCAAAAACCCCTCCTCTGGTACAGCGAGTGGCCCACCATTGCAGGGGGGACCTCAGAACATAAAGAAAAAACATATACGGAAATAAATTTTCTTAAGGAGCAGAGGTTCTATACCCCACATAGGTACACTAGCCCTCAGCTCCTGCACCAGAGAGATGAGTCCCCAAGGTACTTGGTGTTTCAAAAACCACGCTCACACTCAGGACAAACACAGGACTGTAGTGAACAAAGATTCCACTCTTAAAGGGCTCATACACAGACCCACTTGCCCTAGGACACAGCACAAAAAGCCACAGTTTGAGGGGGGGCCTGGACCGTAGGTGAAAGAATTCACCTGTGTTAGGCTTGAAGCATCTGCCAGGAGATAGAAATCTGTTTGGGTTCTCTCTAGGAATGGTACAGTGGGAGCCACCATTTTTACCAGCTCCCTCTACCTTGCTGACATCAGTGCAAATGGGTACAACTTTACACCCCCATTTTAACCTGCTAACAGAGGCAGGAAAACATCACTACCCATGCCCCGTATCATTCATACAACCTGACAGTCTTGGCAAGAAGCTCCGGCCTTCACCGCAGCTCACTGGACCCTGCCAGAGCCAGTGGCACACAAAGAGGACACGGGATGCCCAATGAGCACCAGGGTCAGGCTGCCATGGGAGGCTGCATTTCTGGACATAACAGGTCTGAAATAATCAGAGAAAGAGCTTGAGAGACAGCCAAGAGCTAGGACAAGGTCAAATGGTAACATTTGTCTTTTGTACGTACAGCCATTTCTTCAAGACATGAGAGATTGCTGTTTAGCGTAATGCATAGAAACAAACAGAAAGCCACACAAAATTAGGAAACAAAGGAAAAGGTGTTTCAAATGAAGGAACAAAGTAAAATCCCAGAAAGAAACCTCAATGAAACAGAGGTATTTTACCTGATAAAGAGTTCAAAGTAATGGTCATAAATGTACTCACTGAACTAGGAGGAAGGATGGATGAACACATTGAGAACTTCATTAAAGAAACAGAAAATATAAGAATACCAAATAGTACTTGCAGAGATGAAAATTAAAAAAAAAAAAACTGAACAGAAAAATACACGAAGGAATCAGCAGCACACCGGAGGATACAGAAGACTGGATCAGTGACCTGAATCACATGTTGCAGCAATTACCCAAACAAAAAAACAAAAAAGAAAAAAAAAATTTAAGATGAGGATTTTTTAAGGGGCCTCCTGGACAACGTCAAGCTTATGGACATTCATATTATAGGATTCCCAGAAGGAGAAGAAAAAGAGAAAAGGGCAGGAAACTTTTGAAGAATAATGGCTGAAGACTTACGTATTGTGGGGAAGGAAACACATATCCTTGTCGAGGGAGCACAGAGTCCCAAACAAGATGAGCTCAAAGAGACCCACACCAAGACACATAATTTAAAGTCACAGTGAAATATGAAGGGAGAATCTTAAAAGCAGCAAGAAAATAGTTACATATAAAGAAAACCTCAAAAGACTGCCACCATTTTTTTCAGTAGAAACTATGCAAACCAGAAGGTACTGGCATGATATATTCAGAGTGCTGAAGGGAAATAAGCCTCCAACTAAGAATATTCTGCCTGGCAAGGTTATCATTCAGAATTGAAAAAGGAAGTTTCCCAGACAAGCAAAAGCTAAAGGATAAAGGAGTTCATCACCCCTAAACCAGCCTTACAAGAAATGTTAAAGGGACTTTATTGATATTTTTTAAAAATGTCATAACTAGAAATAAAATATATAAAGGAAATTCTACCATGTAAAAGAAAGTATATAGAAAAGATAGTGGATTGACCACATATAAATCTAGTATGAAAGTCAAAAGACAAAAATAGTAAAATGAACCATAACTACAATAATTAGTTAAGGGATATACAAGATAGAAAGATGTAAAATTTGACATCTAAGACATGGAAGGGAGTAAAAATGTAGTGTCGATAATAGATATGCAAACAATAACTACCATATGATCCACCTCTCTCTATATATATATCCAAAGAAAGTGAAAACACTAATTTGAAAAAATATATGCACTCTTATGTTCATTGCAGAATTACTTACAATAGCCAAGATATAGAAGCAACACTAGTATGCATCAATAGATGAATGGGAAAAAAGATATGGTATATATAAACAGTGAGATATTACTCAGCCATGAAAAACTAACGAAGTCTTGCCATTTACAACAAAATGGATGCACCTTGAGAGTATTATGCTAAGTGAAATAAGAAAAAGACAAATGCCATATGATTTCACTTATGTGTGGAATCTACCAGAAAAAATAAAGAGCAAACAAAACAAGTCTTAACAAATACCATATGATTTCATTTATGCATGGAATCTACAAGAAAAAAAAAACCCAGTCTTGTAGATACAGAGAACAGATGGTTGTCGGGAGATTCAGAGGTAGACAGACTGGGTGAAGGGGATTACAAGGTCCAAACTTCCAGTTATAAGATAAATGAGTCATGGAATGTAACATAAGGGAATATAGATAATAACATTTTATCAGTTACTTACCAACAATACTTTACACAGATGCTTTAAGATACATTAAGGCAACAAGTTTGTCAGCTTTTTTATAATGTATATAACTGTAAAAATATATATTTACATACAGTGTATAAATACATATATATCATAGGAGTCAGCTCCTTAAAGAAATTCCACTCCTTGGAGTGACAAATGGTAACTAGACCCCTGAAATAAATGGTATTTATTTCAGAAAAATGAAGGTATATTTCCACAAAATTACCTGTATGCAGTTGTTTATAGGAGCTTTTTAAATAATTACCCCAAACTGGAAACAACCCAAATGTCCATCAACTGATGAATGGATATACAGTTATGGTATATCCATACAATGGAACACTACTCAGTGATATAAAGGAATGGATTGATACATGCGGTAATGTGAATGAATCTCAAAAGCATTGAATTAAGTGAAAGAAGTCAAATTCAAAAGACTACCTACTATATGAATCCATTTTATGACATTATAGAAAAGGCAAACTTAGGGACAAAAATCACATAAGTGGTCGATGGGGTGGGTATCACGTGAGAGCATTGGCTGTAGTGGCGGAGCACAATGGAAGATTTTGTGTAAAGGTAAATATTATCAGAATGGGTAATTTTGTCAGTAAGAATAATAGAAATATAATACTGACCAAAAAAGCAGTTTGTCTATGAAATATGTAGAGTATCTCTTATATAATGTTTAAAAGCTTGTAAACAATAAGAAATGTTACCTATAAGTATATAACTAGGTAGTGAAAGTGCTGAACCTAAATTCATGAGTGTCTTTCACTTAGGGAGTGCGAGGGGAGGGAGGGAATGTGGTTTCAGTATGATATGTGGGTTGAGGTAGAGAATGTTTTCAATTTAAAATAAGGTGTATAACTGCAAAGAGTGCCGTAATATTATAAAGATATTGTATATTTAGTTGCAAATATGCATATTATGTGCACACTGTCTCTGGAAGGATATACAGCAAATAAGTAACTGGTAATATCAGGAGAGGATTGGCAGCATTGTGGGTGGGAGGCAGCAGAAATACTTACTTTACGTTATATTTTTTATTTTAGAATTTTGTTATTTTGTATTTACACAGTGGAATATTATGCAGTTGTAACAAAGAAAATCTAAACTTTTGCAACAGCATGGATGGACCTGGAGACTGTTATGCTAAGTGAAATAAGCCAGTCAGAGAAAGACAAATGCCATATAATCTCATTTATATGTGGAATCTAATGGACAAAATAAACTGATGAACAAAATAGAAACAGAGACATTGAATGTATGGAACAGGTTGACAGCTGTCGGAGGGGAATGAGAAGAGACTGGATGGAAGAAGGTGAAGGGATTAGCCAAAGAACATGGATGCTTGACTCCTAGACACAGACAATGATGTGATGATGGCCAGAGGGACGGGGTGGGGCAAGAGTGAGTTGGGAGTGAGCAGACGTGGGGGCAATGGGAACATCTGTAATAGTGTCAACAATAAAAATAAAGTGAGAAAACCAGCTAGAATTATCTTTGTTGCATTTATTTTCACATAGTTTAAGAAAAATAAATGCTTTTATATTTTTATGTTAGTATAAACAAATGAATGCATGCAGTTTTATAAAAATAATTGCCAGAAATATTGAAAATATGGCATAAAAACAGGAATAATGTCTTGTTTGTTAATTTCTTAATGATTGTGATATAAACTTTATTCTTGTAATGTGTTGGAATTATGTTATTAATAATGAGACTAGGAGCTGCAGTAGCAACAGCATATTTAAATAAGTTATGGGGTTTTTGTAATTATGTTTTCCTACATTACACATAACATAAATACAACTGAAACTGACATAAACCAAAAAAAAAAAAAATTACTATACCCAGAAAGTTCAAAAATAGATCTGGATTTGTCTGGCACTTGGGGACATAGGTGTACAAATTACGGCATCAGGATTGTTTTCTTCTTGGGGCTAGTGGTATGGAACAATCTGGATCATATTTGCCTGAGGTCATCCTAGCCCCAGGACTGAACAGGATCACTGTAGCATAAGGTGAGGATGTTTCCCCAAAAATATGTAGATGTGCTAGCCAGATAAGAACATATCTAATAGAGGAAGGAGGTTATAAAGCCAGAGTTTATCATAGCTTTGAAAGTAGTCTCCAGAGCTAGACAGATTAGATGTTTGGAATTGATAAAGTAAGTTGAATGCTGTGAAGCAACACTAAACCTTCATAACCAACGAAATGTGGGAAGTGAATTATTCAATATTACCCAAAATTCAAGAATTTAAATAAAGTTTTCATCCTTTTTTTACTGCAGAAATTTCTTAAGCAGAATCTTCATTATGGCATTTTCCTACTAGAACATCGCTGGGTTTATATTTTTGTTTTCTTTTTCCCTAGAAGTACCAGGTTTAAAAAAAAACAAAAACATTAAGCAATCAGTTAAGGTAACATTTACCAAATTCTCTGTTACCTAATATTTGATACATGCATGCAACAGGATGTCTGACATTTTGTGAGATAAATGTTATTTGTGCTTTTTTGTATGATTCTTTTTTTACTTGCCACTGTTACAGTGGGTATCTCTGTCTTCCAAGTTACTATTTCAGTCACATTTTATAGTCTACTGAAAACTGGCAAAGTTGTTAATTATTGACATCAAGAACCAGCCACCTATTTTTATTTTTATTTTAATTCATGAGAATGTTTCATCTATGGTTCTAGAATGTAGCATGTTAAAGCAAGCATACAAACATCTTAAATGTAATTTAAAGATATCTCTTTGTTAGAATTTGCTAGCCCAGGTAGAGAACAAATTAATTTAGTGCCTAAATTTATACACAAAGACCAAAACTTCTGCATGTTTTTATAATTCTCCATTAGCAAAACAGAAAAGTCTACCCTTGTCTTGCATTGTCTACTCTTCTCTTGTATTACAACACTATGATCAGGATTTCACAATTTATTACACATGAAAATAATTCCAGTGAAATCATATGAGTTCAGCAAAATTAGTGAATTTTTTCCTCTGTTGACATTAGCATAGTTTGTGAGCTGTGTGATCAGTTTGCTCTGTGTTATCAAATGCCATTTGAAATGAAAGGTAACATTTTCATGCAAATTAAACAAAACTGAAACCTGATTTACCAGTACCTTAGTTTGTTTTTTTTAATTTAATCTTTATTAATTTTTTTCCTTTACCATTTAGTCCACATATTACCCCCCCACAAGCAATCAACACTCTGTTGTCCATGTCCATGAGTCCAGTGCCATATTTTGAAAGTTACATTGAGAACATTTTCGCTATACCTGAAATCCAGTGGGAATGATGGTTAGAAGGTGGCAGTTCTTTTAAAATTATTAGTGTGAACCCTATCGAAAAACTGATTGCAGAGCCTTTAGATTTGAATGTTATAGGCAGAGAAAAACAATAGTATTTCTTGAATAAGATATCTTTAACATTCAAGCTTGCTCCCATTCTCCCTTTACAGATTTTTTTCCCGCAGAAAAGGAACTGAAAAGGTTAAATCATATCTGTAAGAATCACCCTTGTGTATTTTTTCATGTTAAATATCAAAGATGGCTTAACAACATATTTAGAATTTTCTGAGTTTTACTATTAATAAAGTTAAAGGAAAATCTAGTGTGATCAAGCAGTGGAGCCACATTAAATTTGTATCTGAAACACCCAGTGTGCTTATCTGTACTCGAGATATTGTTCTGAACCTATGTTCCACATTCTGAATTCTGTGTGTAAAGTTAAACATTGCAGAGGGCATATATCTGATGACAGAGATGAATAAGGCTGAAGTTAGTAATGAGAAGAGTTGGTAAATTAAATATGTTCAAGTCTCTAGTGTATCTGTTATTGATATAATTGGGTTATTTTGTGGGAAATTATGAAACACTCCTAAAAATACTGATAAGGTTTAAAAGTACCAGAAATTTAAGACTCCTATTCATACAATGTACTGTACTTTAATATATCAAATTAATAACTAAATTTCTTAAAACTCTTATTGCTTGCAGGCAAGGTTGTTAGCCATGCAAGAAGCCAGAGAAACTGCAGTTCAGCAATACAAAAAACTAGAAGAAGAAATCCAGACACTTCGAGTTTACTACAGGTAAAAAACTTTTTTAGCCAAAGCATGAATAAATGTTGGCTTGAAAAATGCTTGTACCTAATTTTACAGTGGTTAGTGAGGAAATGCATCAGTGAAATTAAACATCATGTACTTAAGACCTTTTTGTAGTTTTAAAATGATTCAGACATAAAATGTTTATTATTTTATCTCTTCCTGCCTGCATTTAGTAAGTTTTGAGTTTAGACTTCCATCAGCTTTATAAAACATACAAATGCATCCTGGTAAGCAGTTGAATGATTGACTCATTTAAATGCCACCTCTAAAATGATGACATATTTTCAAAATAGTACATGAATATCAGTAATAACAGCCTTTCACCTATTAGGATATAATATGAGAACTTTCTAAAGGATTTTAAAGATTTATTTAAATAAAGAGTAGTTGTGAAATTAATTCAGTAGGTCACACTGGTAGTTTTTAATGGAAAGAAATAAAATTGAAAATGGCAGAGTGTGTCTCCTGTAGTAAGGGTCAATACTGTTTTGTGATGCTTTTGTTCCAGTTTTGAGTTGCATGAGAGAGAGTTAAGGTTGTGCATTGGGCTATGTGTACAATATATATCTGCACAGCAGATCAAAGTTTTAAAAAAAAGATTTGAAAAATGATGTACAAAGACTCGTATATTCTTTGATACTCAGATTTTAAAACAACAAGAACAAAAAAACCCTTAAAGTCTGAAATATAAGAATTCACTAACAGAGGTTATTAAGTTGAAATATTTTTTTAAAATTTGGTCTTCCTTTCAGGATGTTAAGTGCATAAATGGAATAAATCAAAATCAGTTTTACTGAAATACAATTCTGAAAGAATTACCTTATGGTGTATTAGTGTGTGTGTGTGTGTGTGTGTGTGTGTGTGTGTGTGTGTGTGTATATATATATATATATATATATATATATATCACTAATATATCAAATGACCAGATCCAACAGCAAGTCTGTGAACAACTGTAATTTCCAAACAGTGATGACAGTAAGTGGACTTTGGGGTAACTGCCAACGCTGAAACATGACATGAAAATACCAGTAGCTCCTATGGCACAAACTCATCACAGCCGCCACTACCATTGTCGTAGTTGTGGCCTATGCTCCTAACCGTAGGGAATGCTGTATTTACATGGGAGTTCATGAAAAACAGAGATGAAGTTTTTTCCCATGCCCAAATTAAAAATCCGTGCTTTAGAGCAGTGTTACTGAACTAGACAGTAGTTAGTTTCTGTTTTGAATTGAAATGTGTTCCTCAAAGAAGACATGTTGGAAGTCCTAACCTCTAGTACCTAAGAATTTGACCTTTTCTGTAAATAGGGTCTTTACAGGGGTGATCAAATGAAGTCATTAGCATGGGCTCCAACCCGATATGAAAGTGGAAATTTGGATGCGGAGGCATATGCATAGAGGGAAGACAGTGATGAAGACACAGGGAGACGATAACCTTATCCCTGGAGTGTTGCAGCTACAGACCAAGGAGCACCAACTATTGGCAGAAAACACCAAAAGCTAGAAGAGGTGTGGAAGGATTCTCCCAAATAGCCCAGCAGACATCTGGATTTTTAGCTTCCAGAACCATAAGGCAATACATTTCAGTTGTTCTAAGCCCCCCAGGTTGTGGGACTTTGTTATACCAGCCTTAGGAACCTAATACAGTTATCAGATACCAAGTATGCTTGGTTGATGACTGTCAGTCAGGAATCCATTGCTTGCAGTTGGAGTAAGTGTCCATGTGTGGCCCAATAAGTAAGCAGAACCCTGATAGTGGATGAAGACATCCCATCCCCATGTGGGCCCAAGTATGAGGGCTGCTGCTTTACACACACATTTCAGTGAGTTTCATTAAATTAGGGTCTCCTTTTGGTAGAACAGAGGCATATATTAAACCCTTTATTATAATAATAGAGTTTTATATTTGTTAAGTGCTTTGAAAAGTGCCTAGAACATAGTATCATGTACGTGTAAATAAGACAAGTAGTATGTCCCTGGGGGAATAAGTGGAAAATAAAACTTATGTTTCTTAATTTAAAAAAGAAATACATGAGTACTGTGTGATTTGTGAGCATACCTTAGATATTGCAGTGTGGTACACAGTAGCTTCACCTAATAGAAAGGAGGATGGTTACAGAACCTTCTCCTGCCATCCTTGTGAAATAGGACAGCGAGTGAGTGTCATGCCGATGAAGGGACCGTGTTTAAGGGTTCCAAGAGGCATATGATAGTTTTGCATGAACTTTTTAAAAAAATGAAACTTTGTTGCCAAATCTTGTCACTCCTTCTCTTTGATAAAGTGCAAATAATTATGGAAATATTTTGAAAATTATAAAACTTTAATAGTTGTTTTCAAAGACTTTTTTAACTGACATGTATTTAACAGAGTTAAATGACCTCTTCTAAATAAAGAATTAACAATGATTGACTCAAAAATATACTTTGCAAGTACCCCTCTCACTGTAACTTTCTAAAAAATTGCTGATAGTGAGGGCCCAGAGACATATGAAAAGATGTTCAGTATCACTAGCCATCAGAGAGATACAAATTAAAACCACAATGAGCCACCTCACACCACTCAGAATGGCCATCATAACCAAATCAACAAACAAGTGTTGGAGAGGATGTGGAGTAAAGGGAACCCTAGGCACTGTTGGTGGGAATGCAGACTGGTGCCAGCCACTATGGAAAACAATTTCCTCAGAAAACTAAAAATGGAACTGCCTTTTGACCCAGCAGTTCCACTGCTGAGATTATACCCTAAGGGCCCTGAAACACCAATCCAAAAGAACCTATGTGCCCCAATCTTCATAGCAGCAAAATTTACAAAAGCCAAGTGCTAGAAGCAACCTAAGTGCCCATCAGTAAATGAGTGGATCCAAAAACTATGGTACATATACACAATGGAATTCTACGCAACAGAGAGAAAGGAGCTCCTACCCTTTGGAACAACATGGATGGAACTGGAGAGCATAATGCTAAGTGAAATAAGCCAGGTGGTGAGGGACAAATACCATATGATCTCACCTTTAACTGGAACATAATTAACAAAAGAAAAAGCAAACAAAATATAACCAGAACAATCTAACAATAGCCAGAGAGGAGGAGGAAGGGGACAGTGAGGAGAAGGGTTTTCAGAAAGTACTATAAGGGACACATGGATAAAACCAAGGGGGAGGGTGGAAGCAGGGGAGGGAGATGGGTTTGCCTGGGGTCGGGTGGAGTGGTGGGGAGAGAATGCAGACAACTGTAATTGAACAACAATAAAGTAATTTTAAAAAATTACTGGTAATGTAGTAAGTCCACTGTGATTTTCTGTTAGATATCCCTGCCTTCTGTGACCTTACGTAAACAGACCTAAGACCATCTCCTTTTTGTAAAGTGAGAATTATAGTACTACCTAGTAGAGTTGGTTTAAATAAGTACAGATCTTAGCCATATTTGTCTTCTTGTTAGTGCTCAACCAATGTTAAGATAAATTTATTTTTACAACAAAGGGAGGTAGGAGTAGAGTCAAAAACTATGTCACTGAAGTCAAGGAAGGAGATTTCAAAAAAGAGAGAAAGAAACATTGCTAAACAGTGAAGTAAGATAAGAACAAAATATTCTTTTTGTTTGAAATTAGTTGGTTGTTAATGACCACCACAACAGTAGTTTTAATAAAGTATTAGATATAGAAGCCAGTTTTCTGTGAATTGAAGGGTGATTTGAGGTGAAGAAGCATAACACTTTAGACATCGAGTGCTTCTTGAAGAAACATGAGTAAGAACAATGTCAGTGATAGTTGAGATAAAGGGAAGGCAGGTTAAGGATTTTGGTCATTTGTTTTTGAAAAATATCAGGCACTCGAGCACATTTATAACTAATTGAAAGGAGTCAATAGAGAGAGTTTTTATGAAACAGGGTTTCTAAAGAAGTAGGATGAGATAGAATTTAGAATCTGGAAAAGAGTTTGCCTTGAACAGGAAGATGATGGCCTTGTGCTTAGGAGTCAAGGAGATGAGAATAGTTGTGAATATAAATAAATTTTAGTTCACAATTAATAGTTTCTTTTTTTCAGTGAAGTAAGCGTCAGTGTGGGCTTCTGAAGTAAGGAGGCAGGAAGCTTTGAAAAGAAAAACCAAGATTAGCTACTGAAGGTAATAGGAAGAGAGAATGGAATAAAGACAAGGAGAACAAAGACAGGCAATCTCAAAGACTGATGGTGGGAGTGGATGCCATAAATTTGTAAGAGTTCTAGTTTGTACAGCTGTATAAGTTAACATATACAACTGAACCTGTATAGCAGCACAGAAGGCAAAGGGTGGAAGTGATTCCGGATTATGAATTTGCAAGATGCAAATTCTGGAGAAGAGAGTCACTGAGGGCACACTAGCAGGAAAGTTGTTGAGATGATGAATGATACTAAATAGGGCAGGAAATAAAATTGAAGAGACTTGTATACTGAGAGCAAAAGGAGGAATCAAGAAATCATAAATCTTGAGAATATAGAGTAAATGTAGGGGGAATACGAAAATTTAAGAGCTGAAAGGATTGGAAGTTAAAGTCTAAAAGGAACATTGCTATTTAAGATCGCAGAGGTGAAGCACTCAATCTGAGCAATGACTGTCTACCTACCTACCTACCTACCTACCTGTAGATAGATGGCACCAGTGACCTGGAGCAAGGCAGGATGTAGCTGGCATGTATACCGTGAAACAGTAAAGGAATAAGCCTCAAGAATAAGTCTGGCTCTCTCAACTTTGCTACAGCCAAAGCAGAGGAGGATAGTTTAAGGGCAGATTAAAATATGCCAATTGCTGATATTGACATTTATTTTTTCAAAAATTATTTTCTTTTGTTTGGTTATGCTAAGAGCTACTATTACTTGGGCGTTGCATTTCCCTTTATGGAAATAAGGAATATGAAAGTATACTTTTCTGAGTTTCTCTCTTCTGTTAGATTGAGTTGTAGAAGACTTTGGGTACTAAGAAAAGGGAATGTTGGCCTTCGTTTCCTTTGGTGGAGTTAGGGACAGGGCAAGTGAGGTGTATGAGCAGAGATACTAAACTTACCATGATAACTGGCAGCTCTTTCACATAGAACAGAGGGGTAGTGGGAGAGGAATGACAATATAAAATTTAAAATAAATTTCATTTAGCTCTGGCTGGTGTGGCTCAGTGGATTGAATGGCAGCCTGCAAACGAAAGGGTTGCTGTTTCGATTCCCAGTAGGGGCACATGCTTGGGGTGGGGGCTGGGTTCCCAGTCTGGGACACACAAGAGGCAGCCACGTATTGCTGTTTCTCTCCCTTTCTCTCTCTCCCCTCCCCTCTTTCTAAAAATAAATCAATGAAATCTTTTTAAAATAAACAAATGAATTTATTATAAAAATGCTAATAAAATACTAGTACTTTCTTGTTGCTGTGCTGAATGCTGAATTCATTTGCAACAGCTTCATTACTCCAAATCTAAACAGTTTAAGCAGGGAAAAGTCTTAAAGTGGTAAGGGTTAGATTTGTATTTGGTAATGATTTTTTCCTGTTGTTGTAACCTGTAGTGCTGCATTCCTAAGTTCAGGAGGCATAATAATAACAAACTCGTTTCTAATCGAGAGAATGCCTAAGTTTCAATGTTGGTTGATTTAATAGAGCTTCCTTATATTTTCTTGTGCTTAAAGAGTGTAAATTCAAATGTGTATATAAGAATTAGATCCTGTTGTTTGCCAATAGATGAGGATGTAATATACTTACTTCTAATAAAAGCTGTTTATGTTTTAAATTTTTACTATGTGTTATTGCCTGTGGGAACTTGTAATGCCTTTCAGAACATGGTAAATTTCATTTTTGACCAAAATTATTAAATACAATGCTCAAAATTTTAAGGTAGGAAGTTTCTATGAATGTGCTAGTATTTTTAAAATAAGTAAATAGAATATTTATTTGTTTGACATAGTGAAAACTAGACTTAACATGAACCCTACTTAGTGGGTTCATAATTTAAATTTCAAAGTCATAGAAGTCATAAAGATAGAGGCCATGTAAAATGTACTCAAAAAGAGCGAAATTCTTAATTCTTTTCTATATTCTTTTTATAACTTTAGTGTGAGTCTTTGACATTTTATATACACTCTTTGCCTGGATGTACACAATTCTTAGCAATCAGAAATATAACTGTTACTAGGATCTGCCTGGGGTTTTTTATGGCAGTAATAGTTTCTCATTGAACCATAAATTCTCTCAATCAGAACTACACACTGATAAGATAGCATGCAAACTCCAGCCTTGGAAGAATGTTTTTCTCAATGCAAATCCCTCAAGAGCAGTTGAACACTGGCTCCTGACCTCATTAGTTCTATGTTCTAATCATGTGTGCTAATCGAGCTACCCTGTGACATAAACATTGTGTCACATGTTCCTGTATTCTGGTTCCATACTGCTAAACCACTGTTAAAAAAGAAAATGTAGGCAAGCTCCAAACTTTCTAAGTTTCACTTTCTTTAACTTTGATATGTGGGACTTTTTACTAATTCTAATCTTTTGTGAAATTTTATCACCCTTTCATGTGAGGTAGATTAAATTTGTTTAGTGTGTTTAGAATCAAGAGCTGTCTTCTTATACCATTTAGAGGTGTCTATTTTCCAGACCTTTTTAATGTATAGCTTGCTTCACTTTTATTGTTCAAGTCACCATATGTATTGACTGGTGGCTCTGAAATTCAAAACAAAAAGAAAATTAAAATGAAGTTTGAAACACAAGTTATTTTTTATCAGTCCAGTGGTTTGAAATGTAATTATTAGAGATTCTTTCCTTTCTCCTCTTGACTTTATAGAATGTGATATTTAATAAGTTACTTAACTTCTGAATGTCAGTTTCTCTGCCTCTAAAGGAGATCATATCTGTGCATATTATGAAAATCAATGAGATGATATAATTGTATGCTTTTGAAAACTGTAAGGCACTATAAAAAAGAAGTATAGTATTAATAGTATTTTCTATAAAATTACTTTAAAAGTTTTAATTTATTGAGATATAAGACAACAATTAAATTAGTACAAAGGCTATTTTTACTGGAATATTTTATATCTTCTATATTGTTCATTGTCAAAATAAAAACTGGAATATTTGCCAACATGGGTCCCCTAGGAGTATAGCATGGCCCATGCATTTTGTCAAGGTTCAGAGAAACAGAAACAATAGACTGTGTATATCCAGGGAGGGGATTTATTTTAAGAAATTGGTTCATGCAGTTGTGGAGGCTGGCAAGTTCAAAATGTTCAAGGCAAGCCAGCTGGCTGGAGACCCAGGGAAGAGTTGATACTGCAGTCAAGAGTCCCAAGATGCAGCATCCCTTCTGTGTCGGGGGAATCTCAGTCTCTCTGTTAAAGCCTTCAGCAGGTTGGCTGAGGCCCACCCATATTATGGAGAACAATCTGCTTTCCTCAACGTCTACTGAAATAAATATTAAGCATATCTGCAGAATACCTTTACAGCATCATCTAGACTGCTGTTGGAACAAATATCTGGGTACTAGAGCCTAGATGAGTTGACACATAAAATTAACCATCACATCTGTGCATTTCAACAATTTTTGAAGCTAAAAACATAGGGATAATTAGAAGCTCCTTTGTGTAAAAGGGACATGCCTCTCTCCTTGTCACTACATTTCCCATCCTGCCTACTTCATGCATTTTAATCACATGCCTTTGTCATATAGGCATATAAATTTGTGACCCCAGGTGTATGCTCTGGTCTTATTTATTTGTAAAAGGAGTATTTATAAAAATTGGCATACGCCTTGGCCCCTGGATACCTCTCTAACGTCATTTCTCTATTATTCTTTCACTCCAGCCTCATTAGTTCCCTTATTATCTCAAACATTCTAAGAGCACTCCCATCTAGGGCCTTGACTGCTTGTTTCTCTGCCTAGAGTGATCTGTGCCCACAGAGGGCACAAGTCTGCTCCTTCACTTTGTTCGGACTTCTGCTTAAATGTCCCTGACCGGCCTGCCCATTCGTTACATCCCTCTACTTATTGCCTGCCTTTATTTTTCTTTATAGTAGCCACACCCATATAACACAGTACTATATTTGTGGATTGTCCTCTAGAAATTAAATCTTGGAAGGACAAGGATTTTGCTGCTTTACCACTGTATCTGACACCTGAATCGGTGCTTGGCACATCTTTAATGGTCAATAGAATTTCTCTGAATGTGTGAATATATGCTTAAATATTGTGATGCATCAGAAGTTTAACAGCAGGTTTTCTGGGAAGTGGGACTGACTCTAGCAGTTAGATTTATTATATATGTTGAGAGTCAGAAGTGAGGAAATTTTAACTTGCACTTTATACCCTAATAAAGTTTGCACATCTTATGTGTTACTTTTATATAAAAATAAGTTTATAATTTTTTAAAATGCCTTTATTCATAGTAATCTTCACAACTTAAATTTTATGCCTAGAAACAAATAACCATCTCTGAAACATAGATATGTGTGTATGTATGTATGACAGCAAAATTATTTTTTTTAATTTTATTTTAATGATTGTTCAAGTACAGTTTTCTCCCCTTTACTCCCAATCAAGCCCACCCACCCCGCCCTCCCTACTTCCCTCCCATTACCACCCTCCCCCTAGTTTTTATCCATGTGTCTTTTAACTTTGTTCCTGTAAACCCTTCCCCTTTTCCTCTGAAATTCCCTCTTCTCTCTCCTCTGGTCACTTTCTGCCTGTCCTCTAATGCAGTGTCTTTGAGTATATTTTGCTTGTTTCTTTGTTTTGTTGTTTAGGTTCCTGTTAAAGGTGAGATCATATGGTATTTATCTTTCACTGCCTGGCTTATTTCGCTTAGCATAATGCTTTCCAGTTGCATCCATGCTGTTGCATAGGGTAGGAGGTCCTTCTTTCTTTCTGCGGCATAGAATTCCATTGTGTAAATGTACCATAGTTTTTTGATCCATTCATTTACTGATGGGCATCTAGGTTGCTTCCAGCACTTAGCTATTGTAAATTGTGCCGCTATGAACATTGGGGTGCAAAGGTTCATTTGGATTGGTGTTTTAGGATTCTTAAGATATAGTCCCAGCAGTAGAATTGCTGGGTCGAAAGGCAGATCCATTTTTAGTTTTCTGAGGAAGTTCCATACTGTTTTCCACAGTGGTTGTACCAGTCTACAGTCCCACCAACAATGCACTAGTGTCCCCTTTTCTCCACAACCTCTCCGACACTTGTTGTTTGTTGTTTTGCTTATGATGGCCATTCTGACTGGTGTGAAGTGATACCTCATTGTAGTTTTAATCTGCATCTCTCTGATAGCTAGCGATATTGAACATCGTTTCATGTGATTTTGGATCTTCTGTATGTCCTCCTTGGAGAAGTGTGTGTTCAAGTCCTTTGCCCATTTTTTAATTGGGTTGCTTGTCTTCTTAGAGTGTAATCGTGTAAGTTCTTTATATATTTTGGAGCTTAAGCCCTTGTCTGAGGTATTATTGGCAAATATGTTTTCCTATACAGTTGATTCTCTTTTTATTTTGATACTGTTTTCTTTAGCTGTGCAGAAGCTTTTTATTTTGATGAGGTCCCATTTCTTTATTCTTTCCTTCATGTCTCATGCTCTAGCGGATGTGTCTATAAAAAAGTTTTTGCATGATATATCTGAGATTTTCCTACCTATGTTCTCCTCTAGTACTTTAATGGTGTCACGGTTTATATTTCAGTCTTTTATTCATCTTGAGTTTATTTTTGTATAAGGCGTAAGTTGGTGTTCTAGTTTCATTTTTTTGCATGTAGCTGTTCAGTTCTCCCAGCACCATTTGTTGAAGGGGCTATTTTTACTCCTTATGTCGCTGCCTCCTTTGTCAAATATCAATTGACCATAGAGACTTGGGTTTATTTCTGGGCTGTCTGTTCTGTTCCATTGGTCTGTGTGCCTGTTCTTATGCCAGTACCAGGCTGTTTTGATTACAGTGGCCTTGTAGTATAGTGTAGTGTCAGGTATTATGATCTCTCCTACTTTACTCTTTCTTCTCAAAATTGCAGCAACTATTCAGGGTCGTTTATGGTTCCATATGAATTTTTGAAGTGTTTGTTCTATGTCTGTGAAATAAGCCATTGGTACTTTAGTAGGTATTGCATTGAATTTGTAAATTGCTTTGGGTAGTATGGACATTTTGATGATATTAATTATTCCAATCCATGAACGCAGTATATGATTCCATTTGTTTGTATCTTCCTTGATGTCTTTCCTCAGTGGTATGTAGTTTTCTGAATACAGGTCTTTTAACTATTTGGTTAGGTTTATTCCTAGGTATTTTGTTTTTCTTTTTGCTATTTCAAATGAGATTTTTTCCTTGATTTCTGCTTCTGCTGTTTCATTGGCGATGTACAGAAATGCCTTTGATTTCTGGATACTGACTTTGTATCCCGCTGTTTTGCCAAATTCGTTTGTTACGTCAAGTGGTTTTTTGGTAGAGTCTATAGGATTTTCTACGTACACTATCATGTCATCAGCAAACAATGACAGTTTTGTTTCCTCCTTTCCGATTTGGATGCCTTTTATTTCCTTTTCTTGTCTGATTGCTGTGGCTAAAACTTCCAATACTATATTGAATAAAAGTGGTGAAAGTGGACAACCTTATCTTGTTCCTGTTCTTAGTGGAAAAGATTTTAGTTTTTGCTCATTGAGTATGATGCTGGCTGTAGGTCTCTCATATATGGCCTTTATTATGTTGAGGAATGCTCCCTCTATTCCCACTTTGCTGAGTGTTTTTATCATAAATGGGTGCTGTACCTTATCAAATGCTTTTTCTGCATCTATTGATATGATCATGTGATTTTTGTCTTTGCTTTTGTTTATGTGATGTATTACATTTACTGATTTGTGAATATTGAACCATCCTTGCATGCCTGGGATGAAACCCACTTGTTCATGGTGGATGATCTTTTTAATGTATTGTTGGATGCGGTTTGCCAGTATTTTGTTGAGGATTTTAGCGTCAGTGTTCATCAGAGATATTGGCCTGAAGTTTTCTTTCTTTGTTGTGTCTTTATCTGGTTTTGGAATTAGGATGATGTTGGCCTCATAAAAAGAGTTTGGGCGTCTTCCATCTTTTTGGATTTTTTGGAATAGTCTGTGCAGGATAGGGGTTAGCTCTTCCTTAAATGCTTTGTAGAATTCTCCTGTGAAACCACCTGGTCCAGGGCTTTTGTATGTTGGGAGTTTTTAAATTACTGCTTCAGTTTCTTTTGCTGTTATTGGTTTGTTCAGGTTTTCTGTTTCTTTTTCATTGAATTTTGGAAGATTATATTTTTCTAGATATTTGTCCATTTCATCTAGGTTTTCAAATTTCTTGGCATACAGTTCTTTGTAGTAATTTCTTACAATTCTTTGTATTTCTGTGGTGTCAGTTGTAATCTCTCCTCTTTCATTTCTGACTGTGTTTATTTGGGTCTTCTCTCTTTTTTTCTTGATGAGTCTGCTTAAAGGCTTGTCAATTTTGTTTATCTTTTAAAAAAACCAGCTCCTGGATTCATTGATCCTTAGAATTGTGCTTTTAGTCTCTATGTCATTTAATTCTGCTCTGATCTTGGTTATTTCCTTCCTTCTACTTGCTCTGGGCTGTCTTTGTTGTTGTTCCTCAAGTTCTTGTAGACATAGGGTTAGGTTGTTTGTTTGAAATATTTCTATTTTTTTTAGGTATGCCTGTATCGCTATGAACTTCCCTCTCAACACTGCCCTTGCTGCTGTGTCCCATAAGTTTTGGGTTGTTGTAAGTTGATTTTCTTTCTTTTTTTTTTTTTTATATTTTTTTAAAGGAAGTCTATTCGTAAGAAGACCATTCTTTTTCTTTTTTAGATTTTATTTATTTATTTTTACAGAGGGAAGGGAGGGAGAGAGAGAGAGAGAAACATCAATGTGCATTTGCTGGGGGCCATGGCCTGCAACCCAGGCATGTGCCCTGACTGGGAATCGAACCTGCGATGTTTTGGTTCGCAGCCTGCACTCAATCCACTGAGCTACGCCAGCCAGGGCTGTAAGTTCATTTTCATTTGTTTCCAGAAACCTTTTGATTTCTCCCCTAATTTCATCCTTGACCCATTCATTTTTTAATAGCATGCTATTTAATCTCCATGATTTTGAGTGTTTTGGGTTTTTTTCCTTGGGGTTGGTTTCTAGCTTCATTCCCTTGTGATCCGAGAAAATGCTTGGTATGATTTCGATTTTCTTGACCTTGTTGAGACTTGTTTTGTGTCCCATCATGTGGTCTATCTTTGAAAATGTTCCGTGTACATTTGAAAAGAATGTGTATTTAGGTTCTTTGGGATGAAGGGCTCTAAATAGATCAGGCAAGTCCATATCATTTAGGGTATTGTTCAATGCCACTATATCTTTGTTGATATTTGTTTGGAAGATCTGTCCAGTTTTGAGAGTGGGGTGTTAAAATCCCCCACTATAATTGTGTTGCTATTAATATCTTTCTTAACGTCCTCTAGGATTTTCTTTATGTATTTGGGTGCACGTATGTTGGGTGCATATATATTTACAATATTGATGTCTTCTTGATGGATTCTTCCCTTGAGTATTATGAAGTGACCTTCTGGGTCTCTATGGCCCTTTTTTGGAAGTCTATTTTGTCTGAAATGAGTATCGCTACCCCGGCTTTTTTTCCTGTCCATTTGCTCGGAAAATTTGTTTCCAGCCCTTCACTTTCAGCCTGTGCAGGTCTTTTATCCTGACGTGGGTCTCTTGTAGGCAGCATATGTGTGGGTCATGTTTCCTTATCCATTCAGCTATTCTATGTCTTTTGATTGGAGCATTTAATCCATTTACATTTAAGGTTATTATTGATAGGTACTCATTCATTGCCATTTATGTACGTGTGTTCCTCTCTCTCTTTCTCTTTTCCTTCCTTTCCTTAAATCAGACCCTTTAGTATCTCTTGCAGAGCTGGTTTAGTGGAGGTATATTCTTTTAGACTTCTTTTGTCTGGGAAGCTTCTTATTTCGCCTTCTATCTTGATTGAGAGCCTTGCTGGGTAAAGTAGCCTTGGCTGCAGGCCTCTGGTTCTCATTACTTGGAATATTTCTTGCCTTTCCCTTCTGGCTTGAAGTGTTTCCATTGAGAAATCAGCTGTTAGCCTTATTGGGGCTCCCTTGTATGTTACTTCCTGTTTCTCCCTTGCTGCATTTAATATTCTCTCTTTGTCTTGAAATTTTGCCATTTTAATTATGATGTGTCTTGAGGTGGGCCTCTTTGGGTTCCTCTTGATTGGAACTCTTTGTGTTTCCTGGATTTGTGTGACTTTTTGTCATCAAATTGGGGATGTTTTCCTTCGTTACTTTTTCAGGTAGGTTTTCTATCCCTTGCTCATCTTCTCCTTCTGGTATCCCTATTATACGGATATTATTATGTTTCATATTGTCTTGCATTTCTCTTAGTCCCTCTTCATTTTTCCTGAGCCTCTTTTCCTTTTCTTGTTCTTTCTGGGTGTTTTTTTCTACTTTGTCCTCCAATTCGGTGATCCAATCTTCTGCTTCATCAATCCTGATTTTCACTTCTTCTACTGTGTTCTTCAGTTCAGAAATTGTATTCTTCATTTCCTCTTGGCCTTTGTTGATAGTTTCTATTTCCTTTTTCATGTTGATATAGTTTGCAGTGAGATCAGTGTAGCGTCCCTGTAGTTTCTGGAAGCTCATTGTGAGCTCGTTGAACTTCCTTACAATCATTGTTTTGAACTCAGTATCTGATAGTTGAGTTGCCTCTATTTCATTTAGCATTCCTTCTGAGGCTTCCTCCTTTCCCTTCATTTACGGATTGTTTCTTTGTCTTCTCATTGTTCCTGAGACTCTTCTTGTTAACCTCTGTTTTTTAACTTGATCAGTTGTAGTTCCTTGTGTTTATGGTGTGAACTTCTGTGGTCGAATACCTGCGAGGATCAGTGGTGTAGTCTCTTTTGGGTATCCTGGTGTTCACAGCTTCCCCCTACTCTTTTTTGTGATCAGTTGGAGGATTAAGGCAAAAAGGGTTAAGATAGCAAACCAGTATTCTATCATGTTTACAGTAGCAGCCAGTAGAGAAGAGATGGGAGATCCTTTGGCTATATATAGTGTAAACCGTGCTCTTCCACCCCACTATCCACGTTTTAGAAAGTATGGAAAGAAGATAAGACTCTTAGTGGGGAGGAAAGTGTTGTAGAAAGCTCTGAGGCTGTGGGAGGTCAGATTCTGAGGTAAGGTGGGAATAAAGAATAGTAAATAGGGGTAGTGTGTAAAAGAATAGAGATAACCCCTACATTAATGGAGCTTAGGAAATTGCGAAGTGAGCCAAGATCTGTGAGGGGTGTTAAGTTGTATTTACAAGTGTATGGAATAAGTCTTATTTACAGTAATATTGAAGCAACAATCTTGTGGCAGCTTCCATGAGATCTAGACAACAAGAATAAGGAGCATAGAATCTTGAGGGGGTACCAATGGAAACCAAGTGAGGGACAGTAAATTATCAACACACTGTGAATGAGATAATAGGGGGAACCTATCAAACGACAGTATAACCAGCCAAGCAAAGAAGATTATGCAGAAAGAAAAAAATACTACTATTGAAATAAAAAATGTCAGAAAAGAGAGAAAAAGATAATATAAATTTGCAGTAATTTGCAGGCAAAAAAAAACCCCAAAAACCAACGAACAACAACAACAACAAAAACAGAAGATGGATTGCAGGAGAGATAGATTTGGAGTGGAAGTAATAGCACTAGGATGGGTGGAAGAGAATCATAAGGAATTGAGAGATATAAAAATAATACGAGTTAAAGAAATAAAAAGTTGCTTAATAAACAAAAACAAGATAAAATCAAACAATCAAACAACAACAGCAGGATAAGGAGGAAAAGAAAGAAAGAAAGAAAAAAAAGAAGAAAATACACACACATACACACACAGAGAAAAAGAAAAAAAAAAAATAAACCTCTTGTTGGTTTCTAACTGGCCAAACCAGTCTTTCTGGTCCTGCCAGCTCAAGCAGCCTGAGGGGCGGTTTGAATGCCTTTCACCCTTCTAAGACAGAACTCAGTCAGACTCAGGGCTGGCCAGCTGCTTTTCCCAGAGAAGATCGCTGTCTCCGTCTGGGCTCAGGGCGCAAGCTCTGGAGATGGCAAGGGGTTGTGTCCCTCCCCCAGCTTCGCCACCGCGGGCTCTATGTTTGCCTCTCTTCCGGGTTCACGGTGTAAGGACCAGGACTGCGAGGAGCCCCGTACTTCCCCTCGTGGGCTCTACGTTCGCGGGAAGTACCATCTCTCCTCCGGTTTCGAGATGCACCCTCCGGAGTTTGGGAGGGGTCGCACACTTCCCTTTACCCCCGCAGTGGGCCCCAGGAACCCGAGAAGCACTGTGTCTTTTCTGGGTTTCCTGTTTGAGAGTCAGGTATCCCAGTGGGGCGACCGCCCGCCCGAAATCACCCCGGCTCTGGAAGCCCTTCCCTTGTTCACGGCGGTGGGGTCTCAGTCTTCCCCAAAACCACACACTCACCGGGTTGGGGGCGCAGGAGCCCACGGCAAGGCCTCCACCCCCACCGCAAGGCCTCCCTTGGCCCGGCAGACTGGGTACTCACTCCTCCCCAGGAAGTTCGCGGGTGCCCACAACTCCTGCGCTTCTGCTTCCCAAACCTTGCTGTCTGGGGACAGGACGGGGACTCCGCTCTCCCGGGTGCCCAAGGCAGACCCAGGATTGCCGTCCTGCTCTCCACGCTTATCACAGGGCCTTTATTATCCTGAAGCCGTCCTCTTACCATCCGTTTATTCAATGTCTGGATAACTTTTGATGTCCTATTTTCATAAATGTTGTGATATCAGTGGTCTCCTGCTCTGTTTCTCCTCAGATCAGTCAAATTCTGCCCCGGGCACTGGAGAAGGGGATCACGATTCCTCCTACAAGGCCGCCATCTTCCTCCCCTCCGCAAAATTATTTTCATTAATAGATTAGTGTTGTGATTTACAAAAATGATGAAATATGTAAAGGAATAACAATCCAAAGCAGATTCACCTACATTATGAGTTAAATACCTATAAATGATAACCACACTTAGACTTGAAGTTTACCAAATATTTTATACTATATTTAAAGTACTTTACATTTTATCAATTCAAATACTTTTAAAAATAAATTAAGAAAAATGCTTCCAACTTTAAAAGAAGTATTATAACCTTAACATTCTTCTAGTACTTGGTAGAAGCAGGGGCCCAAAATAGGTTATGGAGGAAAAGAGTGCCTTTTTAAAAACTTTAATCCTGTGAACATTATTATCAGAAATGATGATGGAAGGAGAGAATTCCTTTATATTTCAAGACTTCACTCAGTAAACTAGATTTATTTAGCGTATTTGAATTACAAATCTTTCTCTGCTTTCTATACAAGACATATGTGTTCTTACAGTCATTAAAATTTTATTCAATCTAAACTATAAAATATTTGATAAATGGAAATAATAGCTAATAATTGAAGACCTTTGTTCTGATTAATTGCAAAAACAAAACGATGTTAATATACAGAGTAAGATATAGTAAACGGAGATCTTTCAACTACTCTTGATTTCTATAAACTTTCTAATGCCACTGTTGTCATAAAGAGCTTAGCAAATATTGACTGAGCACAATGATGATCCAGCAATATTTTTAAGACTTGGTAACACAAGCAGTACAGTCAGATATCCTGGACTTAACAATGTCATTTTGCCATGGGGCCCTTCCACCTGGGCCTCTCCCAAAAGGATAAATGTTTACCTGCAGTTAGACATTTAAAAGTGTAAATATTCCATGCTCAGTTATATGTGAAATAGCTAGAGTTTGCACTCTCTAAGTCATGAAGTAGTTATTCTCTGAAGTTTAAATTGATGTTCCAAAAGTTTGCAAAGATTAAAATAGGTTTAATTAAAAGTTTTTCTAATAATTCCAAACAAAAATTTGTTTCATGAGCTCAGGTCAGTATAAAAATATTTTGTTCCTCTTACTATTTCAAGATACTTATGAAACTTCTGAGTTTATTAAGGTTTAATTTACTGTTCTCTTTAGCTGTTAAGTTTCAAATGTTGTTATTCAGTATGTCTTGTTCCCTTTGGGTTCATAAGGGCTTTATGACTGGTTCTGAGCAGATCAGAAACAAACAATATCAGTTTCTATACAAAACAATCAAGAAATTTAAAAGCCTGGGGATTTTTGTTAGCTTAGTTTTATTAAACATTATTGATCAGATAATTATTGTAATTCACTTTAATCCATGAAAAATTTAGTTGATCTATCAAGCTCAGTTTGCTGTTTTGAACTGTAAAGAAATTTTCTAAAACATTGATTTGGAAAAGAAGTTCTAAGAAGTTGAACACATTGTTGACTCATAATTAAGCTGTATACATTTTCTGATTCTGTTTGGTTTTCTTTCACTTGTTTTTTTGTATATTTGTTTTGTTGCATATGATTCAGAATTGAAATAACCACTTCCTTACTTATTCTACTCTTGCCTGAAAACTGAGATGGGACCCAAAAGTCAGGTATTAGTTTTTTGTGTCCTGATTTGATTTTTAATAGGTATTTCTTTTTGGTTTATAATCAGTAACATGATTAACAGGTGACAAAAGTAGACTTAATTTATATAAAGAAAACTTTATTTCTCAATGTCATTTAATAGGGCCTTTGTTTATATTTTTATTTGTAAAATTTTTATGTTGCATTCATTCTCTTGGTACAGTATAGTGTTTTAGTACAGAACTAACACTGCAGGAAGACAGATGGTACAGATTCTGGTAATTCACCTCTCTAAACCTCAATTTCCTGACCTGTAAAATTAGAACTGTAGTAATATCTGCCTCATACTGTTTTTGAGAAAAAATGAAATAATGCATGTCAAAAATAAATCCAGACTTAGGTATATAATAAATGTCAACTTTTGTTTTTATAATTGCCATGCTGAGTTTATACTGAGTTGTCATTCACTTTTCTTTGAGATTCTGTTAATACATTCCAATTTTTTTTAGCATTTTGGCTCAAAATATAATATTGTGATTGCAATATGGAATTATTTGATTTTTCATTAGTAAAAATTTCCACTGGAATTAGAGGGCTTATCTTTTTGTTGTTGTACATTACTTGGAAAAAATATTTAGTCAAAATGATGTGCTTGAACTTAGATTTGGCCCTTTTTGTATAACCAGTTATTTTCAGGAGTTGTCTAGTCACATGGGAGCATTTTAATATTCAGTGATCTTAGAATTAGAAAATTAATATTTTCACTTTTCTTATATCCTTTTAAAAACATAGAGTGTAAATTCAAAATACACTATTTCTTATGCTTTCTTGTATAAAATCTATCTACCAGAGAAAATAATAAGGATGTAATTTTAAAACAATGTTTCTAATTTTTTCTGTCTTGCATCATGGATTTCCCTACATACCTTACCTTCTTTAATCCCTTCAACATCTTTAAAAGGTATTATCCCTTTTTACAGATGAGGAAACTGAAACACAGCTTTGAACTAACTTGCCCTAGGTCACATCAGGGCCAGTCACAGAAGTACAAATATTACCTAACCTGTTTGCTACTTGGGCCTTATACTCCATGTACTAAAAGCTTCCCCCAAGCCCTGCCTCTCTCGGAATTACTGCTGAAGCAAAACTGGTACTTCAGCATTATTTCCTGATTTGGATATGCTTGATATGTTTATCACATAAAACACACCTCAGAGACCAGGTGAAACACATGTTAAAAAGATAATAGGATCTGACCTGCTTTGGAGTTTAACAGTCTTTGTCTGTGTTCAGCCAAACTATCCAGATTACAACCACAGTCAGTGTCTGGATTTATAAATAGACTACTTCTGAATTTCTTTTAAAACCTTTAAGCTTCAGCGTTAGATCATATATCAGACTCCAAAAGGTAAATACTATGCCTGAAAGTAATTTTATCCACACATTCATTATTTTTACTTGTGTGTTATAGTACTGATATCGTTGTTTTATCAGTGCTCTGGCACAGTCACTACTGTAACATTAACCATACTTACATGTAATCATTAACCAAATAACCATTTTCAGTCCTATATGAATTTAATAAGGGTGTACTTTTTACTATAGACTGTGCAGTCTCCTGTGGAAAATAGAGTAACAAAAAATAACATGCAATTGTTACACTTAAATTATAATTAAGTAGAAAGAAAAAACATACTCAACATGAGCAAACTAAGATTATATGCCGTTAAATAAAATAATTTGGTATTATGTTGGAAAGACACAAAAGGGAGAAATTACTGTAGACTGAAATAGAGTTGTATGAAATGCTTGAGAATTAAGATATGAACAAATAGGATTCTGATAGAGAGAGAGGAGGCAAAAGAAGGGCATTCCAGTCTAGAAGATCAGTACAAGTAAGCAAAAATGAAGTTGTAATGAGCATATCATGTTACATTGTGGGGATGAAAGAAAGTTGCAAGAATTTGAATGCTAACATGTGTTTAATTTTAAGTCTGTATTTCCTGGAGACATAGAGCCTTGGGAATCTGGAAATTTCTCTGTAAAACATTAAAAATAATGTTTATACTAAAAATATACTTCATAATTTATATAAAATTTAAAGCATTTTAAAAGCTTAAATGAATTTTTAAATTTTGAGTGTATACAAAAGCAGACAGAATGAACTCCTCATGTCCCTATCACTTGCTCCTGAAAACATTAACTCTTGGTCAGTCTTGTTCTGTCCACACCCTCGTGCATATACGTACACGCTCTGGTATTTTAAGTAAATCCATATGTCATGCTATTTTATCTATAAATACTCCAGTGTGTATCTCTGAGATACAGAGAAAATAAGAACTCTTACAAGAAATTTTGACTGAAAATTTCCCTAATCTGGTGGAGAAAAAAGACACAAGTCTAGGAAGCTCAGAGAATCTCAAACAAGATGGGCACTAAAAGGCCTACACTGAGGCAGAGAAACCTAACAGTTGCCAAGAGAAAGGCAGGTAGTTACATACAAGGGAGCACCAATTAGAATGATTTTTCAACAGAAACATTTCAGGCCAGAAAGGAGTGGTGTGAGTATTCAAGGTGATAAAAAAACAAGGACCTACAACCAAGGCTACTTTACCCAGCAAGGCTACCACTTAAAATGAAAGGAGAAATAAGGAGCTTCCCAGACAAGTAAAAGCTAAAGGAATTTGTTAACACCAAACCAGTACTGCAACAAATATTAATGGGCTTGCTATCAATAATCATCTTAAATGTAAATTGCTGAAATGTTCCAACCAAAAGACAGACAGTAGCTGAATGGATAAGAAAATAAACCCATGTATATGCTGTCTCCGAGAGACCTGCCTCAGATTAAAAGATACACACAGACTTAAAAACAAGGGATGGGAAAACAAGGAATGCAAATTTCATGCAAATGGAAAAAAAAAGATGGGGTAGCAATACTTATTATATGTGACAAAATAGACTTTAAAACCAAGGCTATAGTGAGAGACAAAGAAGGACACTACATAGTGATAAAGGGAACAATCCAGTAAGAGGATATAATCCTAGTAAATGTTTATGCACCCAACATAGGAGCACCTAATATGTAAAGCAAATCTTAATGGACATAAAGGGGGAGATCAACAGAAATACAGTCATAGTCAGGGATTTTAACACCCCATTGACCTCAATGGATAGATCCTTCAGACAGAAAGTCAACAAGGAGACAGCAGCCTTAAACAACAACTAGATCAAATGGATTTAATTGATATCTTTAGAGCATTTCATCCCAATGCAGAGGAATATAACTTTTCAAGTGCATGTGGAATGTCTTCTAGGATAGACCACCTGTTAAGACACAAATCAAGTCTCAGTAAATTTAAGAAGATTGAAACCATATCATGCATCTTCTCTGACCACAAAATGATGAAACAAGAAATCAATCACAAGAACACTAAAAACCACACACAGATATGGAAGTTAAATAACATGTTATTAAACAATGAATGAGTTAGCAATGAGGTCAAGAAAGAAATCAAAAGATACAGTGAAACAAATGAAAATGAGGGCACAACAATCCAAAATCCACGGGACACATGGAAAGCAATCTTAAGAGGAAAATTTATAGCATTTCAAGCCTGTCTCAAAAAAGAAAAAGCTCAAATAAACTATCTAACTTAACATTTAAAGGAACTTGAAAAAGAACAACAGACAAATCTTAAACTGAGAAGAAGAAAGGAAAAAATAAGATCAGAGCAGAAATAAATGAAAGAGTCTTTAAAAAAATGGTACGAAATATCAATGAATCCAAGAGCTGGTTCTTCCAAAAGATAAACAAAATTGATAAACCTTTAACAAGATTTATCAGGAAAAGTAAGAGAGGACCAAGTAAATGAAATAAAAAATAAAAGTAGAGGAATAACAATTAACAACAAAGAAATACAAAGGATTTAAGAAAATATTATGAGCAACCATATGCCAACAAACTGGACAATCTAGATAAAACCGATAAATTCCTAGAAATGTACAATCTTCCAAAACTAAATCATGAGGAATCAGAGAATCTGAATAGACAGATTACACCTAGTGAAACTGAAGCAGTAATAAAAAAAACTCTCAACAAATCAAAGCCCTGGACCAGATGGCTTCACAGATGAATTTTACCAAACACTACAAGAACTAGCATGTCTCCTTCTCAAACTATTTCAAAGTCAGTCAAGAGAAGAGAAGGCTCCCAAGCGCATTTTACAAGGTCAGTAATATCCTAATTCCAAATCCAGATGAAGACAATACAAAAATGAAAATTATAGGCCTATATCCCTGATGAACATAGATGCTAAAGTCGTCATCAAAATATTAGCAGACAGACTACAGCAGTGTATCAAAAAGATCATACACCATAATCAAGTGAGATTCCTGGAATGCAAGGATGGTACAAAATTCGCAAATCAATAAATGTGATTCACCACATAAACAAAATGAAGACTAAAATACACATGATCATCATATTGATAGATACAGAAAAAGCATTTGATAAAATCCAGCATAGATTTATGATAAAAACTTTCGGCAAAGTGGGAATAGAGGGAACATACCAAAACATAATAGAGGTCATATATGACATACCCACTGCCAGCACCATGCTCAATGGGCAAGAACTACAAGCATTCCCCTTCAGATGGAGGTCAACAAAGGATGTCCACTTTTACCTCTCTTATTCAAAATATTTGGAAGTTCTAGCCATAGCACTCAGACAAGTAGTACAAGGCATCCAAATTGGAAAGGAAGAAGTAAAACTTTATTTAGACAACATGATATGGTACATACAGACTCCTAAAGATTCCACCAAGAAACTACCAGGACTGATAAATGAATTCAGGAAAGCAGCAGGATACAAAATTAATACCCAGAAATCAGTTGCATTTTTATATGCCAATAATCAACTGACAGAGAAATTTTTAAAAATCACTTTTACAATAGCTTCATACAGAATAAAACACATAGGAAAAATTTAACCAAGGTTGTAAAAGACCTGTAATTGGAATGTAAGACATTGAAGAAGATACAAATAAGTGGAAACACATACCATATTCATGGATAGGAAGAATTAACACCATTAAAATGTCCATGCTACCCAAAGCAATCTATAGATTCAATGTAATTCTTATCAAGGTTTTAATGACATATTTCACAGAACTAGAACAAATATTTCAAAAATTTATATGGAACCACAAAAGACCCCACATAGCAACAGTGATCCTGAGAAAGAAGAACAAATTGGAGGAATCAAGCTATCTATATATCAAACTATATATAAGGCCATAGTAGTCAAAACAGCCTGGTACTGGCATAAAAACAGACACATAGATTGATAGATCAGAATAGAGAGACCAGAAATAAACCCACACCATTATAGTCAATTAATATTGGACAGAGGAAGCAAGCGCATGCAATGGGTTTAAGATAGTTTATTCAAGAAGTGGTGTTGGGAAAATTGGACAGGTGCATGCAGAAAAATAAAACCACCTTACACCACAGAAACGAGTAAATTCGAAATGGATTAAAGACATGTCAGACCTGACACCATAAAAATTATAGAAGGAAACATAGGCAGCAATATCTTGTACATAGCTTGTCACTATATTTTATCAGATATATCTTTCCAGGCAAGGGAAACAAAAGAAAAAAATAACCAGTGGGACTACATCAAACTAAAAAGTATTTTCACAGCAAAGGAAACAATCAACAAAATAAAAACAACCCACAGAATAGGAGAACACATTTGCTGATACATCTGATAAGGGGTTAATATCCAAATTTTATAAGGAACTTACTAAACTCAATACCAAAAAAAAAGCCATCCAATTAAAATGTGGACAAAGGACCTGAATAGACACTTCTCCAAAGAGAACATACAGATGGCCAATAGACATATGAAAAGATGCTCAACATTACTAATCATCAGAGAAATGCAAATAAAAATAACAATGAGATACCAGCTCACACCTATCAGAATGGCTGTCATCAATAAGTCAACAAACAAGTGGTGGTGAGATGTGGAGAAAGGGGAACCCTTTTGCACTTTTGGTGGGAATGCAGATGGTGCAACCATTGTGAAAAGCAGTATGGGGTTACCTCAAAAAATTAAAAATGAATCTGCCTTTTGACCCAGCAATCCCACTTTTGGGAGTATAGCCGAAGGAACTCAAAACACTAATTCAAAAGAATGTAAGCACCCCTATGTTCATTGCAGTATTATTTACAATCGCCAAGACATGGAAGTAGCTCAGGTGTCCATCAGTAGTTGAGTGGATAAAACAACTATGGGACATTCACACAATGGAATGATACTGGCCATAAAAAAGAAGAAAGTTTTATCCTTTGCAACAGTATGGATGGACTTGGAAAACATTATGCTAAGTGAAATAAACCAGGCAGGAAAAGACAAATACCATATGATTTCACTCATATGTGGAATTTAATGAACAAACTAAACAGGCAAAAGAAAGACAGATTCATTGATAGCAGGATGACAGCTAAGGGCAGAGGAGTGTAGATGGTGGAGGGATTGAGCAAAAAGTAAAAAGGACTCATGGACACAGACAACAGTGTGGTGATTGTGGTGGAGGGGGAGGGGGAGGAGAGTATAAGGGCACTAAATGGTAATAAAAAATACAATAAAGAAATTATTCTTAATAAAGAATTTTTGATATCTTCAACTTCTACTCTTTGACATACTAACAATCTCCTTGTACTGATTTTTCTGCCATTGACTGATTTACAAGTTAATGTGGATTTGAATTTGCCCATCCCACTTCCACCAAATGACTTAGAAGAAAATGAAGTGAGGCTACCATGATCTAGTGAACCAAAGGAAGTAAATACTGTATTAAAAGAAGAAGATTTGCCTCCAGATAACAGAAATCCACCAAATGCAGAGAAAAATGACCCTCTGTCCTGGCTCCTGCATACATGGGAGCCCTTCTGATTCCTCAGAAAGCCCTTAAATGGGTCTTCATAGTAATCAAATGTAAATGGGTCTCCTTTACCAAAAAATTCCCTAAAGGTGTCATCTTGGTTACAGAATGTGAAGCCAAACAAAGGAACTGACAAAATGATTTCCACCTCCATCTTCACCATCTCATCCTTTACATATTTGTCATAGATGCCCTGTTTTCTGGTTAACAATTCCTATGCCTCAAAAAAAAAAAAAATGTTAATCTCATCCAGAAACTACCTTCACAGAAACATCTAAAATAATGTTTGACCAAATATCTGGTCACAGTGGCCCAGCCAGGTTGACATATAAAATTAACAGTCACATTTATGTGCATATTACATATACATTAATGTAAAACTAAACAAAATATAAGTAAAATAAATAAAAATCAAAACTCATATAATTATCTCAATAGATACAGAAAAGCATTTGACAGTATCCAAGAACCTTTCATGATTTAAAGAAATAAAACCTCAACCGACTAGGAATAGGAGGGGATATTCTTAATCTGGGAAAGGGTATTTATGAAAACCCATAAGTAACATAATATTTAACAATAAAAGGCTGGTTGTTTTGTTCCTTCGATCACAAACAAGACAAGGAGTCCACTTTCACCATTTCTGTTTAACATTGTACTGAAGTTATTGCAGGGGCAATTAGGCATGAACATGAAATAAAAGGCTTCCAGATTGGAAAAGAAGAAGTAAAACTGTAACAGATGACATGATCATTTATAAAGGAAATCCCCCAAGTCCACTAAAACCCTGTTAGAACTAATAAGTTTGGTAAGGTTGCAGAATAAAAGATCAGTATGCAAAAATCAATTGTATTTTTATACATTTGCAATGAGCAATCCAAAAATAATTTCAAGTAAATAACATGTACAATAGCATCAAAAAGAGTAAAATCTCAGGAATAAATTCTTACGTAAATGCAAAATTTTCACTTCAAAAACTATAAAACATTCTTTAAAAAATTAAAGACTTAAATGGAAAAACATCCCATATTCATGGGTCAGAATACTACATTGTTAAGATGGCAATACTCTTCAAATTGATATTTAAGTTCAACATGGTTCATGTCTTTGTAGAAATTGTGTATAGAATGGCAGGGGACCCAGAACAGCAAAAATAGCCTTGAAAAAAAAAATCGAACTGACAATTCCTAATCTCAAAACTTAATACACAGCGGTAATATGGTGATTACCAAAGAGAAAGGAGTTTGGGGAGAGGCAGAAGAGGGTAAAGAGGATAAATGGAGGTGGAAGGAGACAACTTGGAGTGGTGAACACACAACACAATATATGTATTATAGAATTGTAAAACTGAAACCTATATAATTTTATTAACCAATGTCATCTCAATAAATTCAATTTAAAAAGACTACAAAGCTACATTAATCAAAAGAGTATAATACTAGCCTAAGGACAGACCTCTAGAAAAATGAAATGGAATTGAGAGTCTAGAAATAAACTCGTAAGTACCATAAGGAAAAATGGAAACTGTGAACAGCCCCATGCCTATTAGACATGGGATTCATAATTGAAAACATTCTGCAATAAAACTTGAGGCCTAGCTGTCTTCCTGGTGGATTTTGTCAACCATTTAAGAAAGATAATAACAATTCTACTAACTCTTTCAAAAACTAAAGGAGACAGGAATACTTCCCAACTCAGTTGATGATATCAGTATTACATTAGTATAAAAAGCAGACCGTGGCTGGCGTGGCTCATTTGGTTGGAGCATTGTCCCATAACTGAAGGGTTGCGGGTTCTATTCCCGGTCAGTGCATGTACCTGGGTTGTGTGCTGGATCCCAGTGCTGACATGTATGATCCCCCAATCTGGGCATGTACAGGAGGCAACCAGTCAATGCTGCTCTTTCACATCAATGTTTTTCTCTGTCCCTTCCTGAAAAACTGTCCGTGGGTGAGGAATAAGTAAATAAACAAACCAGGTGAAGACATAAAACTACAAGTCAGTGTCACTCATGAACGTAGACTCAAAAATCCTCAACAAAAACTGGGAAATCAAATCCAACAATATATAAAAAGGTATAGTGCATTATGCCAATGCAACTTTGGTTTAACATTTAAAAATCAATGTGATTCATCTTAACAACATAAAGGAAAAATATCTCAGTGGATACAGAAAAAAAAACATGATAAAATTCAATTCATTTGCTCCATCTGTGTTACAAAGAACATCTAGGGAAAACCTTAGAGTTATCATATTTAATGATAAAGAACCAGTGCTTTCTATGTAAGACAAGAACAGGACATCCACTGACCACTTCAATTCAGCTTCCTGTAGGAAGTAATCATTAAAAGTTGAAAAGAAATAAAGGTGTCGTTATTCACAGAGAGTATGACTGTATATATTAAAAAGCGTCCCCCCAAAAATACTAGAATAAGTGAATTCAGGTCAGCATACAAAAATCAATTGCATTTTGATTTATGAGCAATGGACAATTGGGAAATGAAATTTCAAAATTTAGTTTCTTTTATAGTCACATCCAAAATTATGAAAAATTTAAGGATGAATTTAACACTACACTGAAAACTACAAAAGGTTAACAGTAATTATGGAAGTGCTAAGGAAATAGAGAAAACCACAGTTGTTTGTAAATGGTAAGACTTTTCTAAGTCTTAAATACTGCTGAAATACTCATTCTCTCCAAACTGATCTGTGTATTTAACACTATCCCAATAAAAATTATATCACCCTTTATTATAGGTATTAACAAGCTAATACTAAAATTTTTATGGAAATGCAATTGACGTAGAATCACCAAAGGAATTTTATAAAAGAAACAGTTGAAATAATTATGCTGATTTTTAAATATATTTTATAAAGTCCCAGATAACAAGGAGCTGGTAATGGTGAAATGATAAAAGACTACATTGATCGTTGCAATAAAATAGGGTCTCACACTGGATGGTCTGTTTATTTACAACAATGAAGACAAGGTCAGTTCATAGGGGGAAAAGGTCTATTCAACAAATAGTGATAGAACAAATGGATAATTATATGTAAAAAATTAACATTGCACTGACTGGTGTGGCTCACGCGTATGGTCATCATCCCACAAACCAAAATGTCTCTGGTTCAGTTTCTAGTCAGTGCAGAAGCCTGGGTTTTGGGTTCAGTCCCAGGTTGGTACATGTACAAGAGGCAACCAATCAATGTTTCTCTCTCACATCAACGTTTCTTTCTCCCTTTCCCTCTCCCTAGAAATTAATAAAATCTTTTTTTTAAGTGACATTCTTAAAAAAATTAACATTACCCTAATTTCACATTATTCACAAAAATTACCTTAACAGAGACTTTGTCCTATTTGAATTTTTATTCTAGTATCTAATATAGTGTCCAGATAATAGGAGATGCTAAATAATTATTTGTATGATGAATATATGATTAGACTGCAGTTCTCATGATTTCTGGCTCTAATCTCAGTGAGAGATGCTTATCACACTTGTAGAAAGCTATACAAACTTTATGTTTTAGCTTCAATAAAATAGAACCTAATTAGACAGACTCTAGTTTCCTCATTTCACTATGTCAGTCTGGGTGGCCTTCCAGTCATAGCTTCCAGATACACTCACATGGCACTGAAATACTTAATAGTTTTACAGATTTTTTTTTGTTCTATTTGCATGTATTAGAAGCGGCAAGAATAAGAACATGTTGAGTAACAAGAGGCACAACAGTGGTATACGGTGCCTGTGGATAATTCAGCACTGTTGGCATTTTAGTCCCACTGGCAGCTAGTATCAGCAGGACGTATTTATTTATCTGGATGTTTAATTCTAGTAAGTTCTCCTTTTTAATAATGAAAGCATAATGCAACTATTTTGCTCAAAGGAGTTACAGGATATTGGTACCTATCTTTTCAATACATGGGTAGACAGCGATTAATGCTGGTAGATGAACTAAAGAGGAAAGGTGACTTGACCACTGACACAGAAGAGCAAGATTGGGGGCAGAGTTCAGGACTCCTGATGGTTAATTTTATAAAACAATTCTTAAAGAAATAGGCTATATCGTATAATACTTCCTTCATCACATGGCTGCAAACTGGATATGCTCCTAAAACAAAAAAGTCTTATTATCAGAAAACAAAGTGCTTCTGTTTACAGCTGTTTCATGTTATTACTTTAATTGCTGCAACAGAAAGAAAATCCCAATTAAGTCCAATAGTCTCTATTTTTTAATATATTTTATTAGTTAAGCTATTACCATTGTCCCATTTTCCCCTTTATTCCCCTCCACCCTGCACACCCCATCCCACCCACATTTCTCCACACCCCCCTTAGTTCATGTCCATGGGCCATACATATAAGTTCTTTGGCTTCTATATTTCTTATACTATTCTTAACCTCCCCCTGTCAATTTTCTGCCTACCATTTATGCTACTTATTCCCTGTACTTTTCCCCCCATCCATCTCTCTCCTTCCCCACTGATGTCAAGGGTGTCCAACTCATTTCCACTGGGAGCCGCATCAGCCTCATGGTTGCCTTCAAAGGGCTGAATGTAATTTTAGGACTGTATAAATGTAACTACTCCTTAACTAGGGCAAGGAGCTCGGCACTGTCGCCGGGTAGAAACAAGGTGCTGGGCCGGATGAGACAAATTAGAGGCCCATGGGCCTGTGTTTGCCCCCTGTGCTCTATGTGATCTCTATTTCTGTAATTCTGTGCCTGTTCTAGTTGTTTGCTTAGTTTGTTTTTTTTTTCTTGTTTTTTTTTGGGGGGAGGGGAGGTTCAGTTGATAGTTGTGAGTTTATTGTAATTTTACTGTTCATATTTTTTATCATCTTTTTCGTAGATAAGTCCCTTTAACATTTCATATAATAAGGGCTTGGTGATGAACCCTTTTAACTTCACCTTATTTGGGAAGCACTTTATCTGCCTTTGAATTCTATATGATCACTTTGCTGGATAGAGTAATCTTGGATGTAGGTCCTTGCCTTTCATGAATTTGAATACTTCTTTCCAGCCCCTTCTTGCCTGTAAGGTTTCTTTTGAGAAATCATCTGATAGCCTTATGAGCACTCCCTTATAGGTAACTGTCTCCTTTTCTGTTGCTGCTTTTAAGATTCTCTCTTTATCTTTCATATTGGGTAATGTAATTATGATGTGCCTTGGTGTGTGCTTCCTTGGGTCCAACTTCTTTGGGACTCTCTGAGCTTCCTGGACTTCCTGGAAGTCTACTTCCTTTGCCAGATTAGGGAAATTCTCCTTCATTATTTTTTCCAATAAGTTTTCAATTTCTTGCTCTTCCTCTTCTTCTGGCACCCCTATGATTCAGGTGTTGGAATGTTTAAAATTGTCCCAGAGGTTCCTATACCTCTCCTCATTTTTTTCAATTCTTATTTCTTCATTGTGTTCTGGTCAAATGATTATTTCTTTCTTCTGGTCCAAACCGTTGATTTAAATCCAGGTTTCCTTTCCTTCACTGTTGGTTCCATATATATTTTCCTTTATTTCATTTTTGATAGCCTTCACTTTTTCCTCTATTTTGTGACCATATTCAACTATTTCTGTGAGCATCCTGATTACCATTGTTTTGAACTGTGCATCTGATAGGCTGACTATGTCTTTGTCACTTAGTTGTATTGTTTTCTGGAGCTTTGATCTGTTCTTTCATTTGGGCCTTTTTTTTGTCTTGGTGCACTTGTTATGTACTAAGGGGCAACCCAGTTGCTGCCTTGTGGTGCTATATGTGGGGGAGGGGTCCAAGAGGGAACAATGCCCCTTGCCCAGCTCTTATGATGGAGGGGGGGTGGCTTTCAGTCACTTCCTCTGCTACCCACAAGCCAATTGGGGCCTTCTGGTGCTGATTTCTTGGTGGGTAGGTTTGTGTACATTTGAGGACCCTGTGGGTTTCTCCAAGGAACTCTCCTGTGAGGTTGGAAGTTTCTCCCTCTGCCTCAGCCCCCACAGAGTTTTTCAGTGTGAAGTTTTGAGGCTTTATTTTCCAATGCTGGAACCCTGGGTTGTGCAGTCTGCTCATTCTCCAGTTGTTCCTCCGGGTTTATCTATATGCATTTGTGGGGCTGCCCACTCCACCAACTGCCACCTTGCCCAGTCCTCCAGCTGCCTAGTTGCCTCTCACCCTCTCTACCCCAGCTGCCCATCTCTGCCCCTCCTACCAGTCTGGATGAATATTTCTTTAACTCCTTGGTTGTCAGACTTCCATACAGTTTGATTTTTTGGCATTTGTGGTTGTTTTTTGTTTTTAAAGCTGTTGTCCTTTTGGTTGTGCAGGGAGGCACAGTATATCTACCTATGCCTCCATCTTGGCTGGAAGTCCTCCAGTAGTCTTTATAGCTCTAAATACTTGCTCACCTTGCTTTGAATGAGGTCAGTTTCTGCCATAGCAATAGCAGCAATAGCCAGTGTGGGCTAATGCAGGACTGGAGATGTATTGCAGAAGGCAACACACTCTGAGCCAAAAATGTGAATCGGGGTGCCATGTATATGCTGCTGAATTTGAAACTCATCTAAGTTCTATATTGTAGTTATTTGTAAAGTGCCTGCTGTGTCATTGGCAGGAAATTGTTTTGATTAATGTTATTATAAATAAGTTCTAATATGTAGGAAAATTTTTTTATTTGACTGTGGATTTTTTTCTTAAATTATTATTTGATTTGCCAATAAATACATGTTAATACCAACTAGCAAACTCATTAGCAGTTTTCAAAGTTCCAGTAATTTTACTTTATTCCTTACATATTCAATAGTCTTAAAATCTTTACAAGGAAGTTAATATTGTTTACTCTGCTGTTGCCTTTTAAAATCAGTAGGGCAGGGTAAAATCAGTAAGCAAGGGGACAAAACTTCCTAAAGGGATCTTAGAGAACTAAAAGTCTTCCTGTACACTATGTATTATACTAGAAGAACAACAGGATCTCAGATTTCAAAATCAGTACTCTTTCATGTGTATGAAGATCACTCAGTTTCTGCATTAATCAATATTTGTTAATGAATATATACTGTGTTCACATTCCATGACGGACGTGTTCCTTTATGTCTTCAAGTTTAAGTTCTTTAGGTATTTATTTTTATGTGACTCTTCAAAATTTTCTAACTCATATATGATATTCTCAAAGACCACCTTAAAATAATTTGTTGGCTTATGCCAACAAAGAAGGGAATGACAGGATCACATTCTTTCTTCTGTCACCTGAGGAGTATTTTTCACATTCCACACATCAGTACTTGATCAGACAGGTTGCTGAAATTTTTTGCCATGTCAAAGTCATTTTCTAAGAATCTATAGTTCTATTTCATTTTCTTTTAATCTCCTTGTTGATGGGTTCTGCAATTGGTATTATCAATTTTTAAAAATGGAAAAAAAAATCTTTGGCAAAGATACTGTACAAAGACATCACACTACTCTAATAAGGCATATATACACTTAGATATATTTTAAATAATTATGTATATTATATGAACATCAAAAAACTTCTGGGAAATATTGAAATGGCAAACAGGCATTTAAAGAACTTTTATTGTCGTAAAAAACTATTCAGCAGGTTGAATGGTGGTGAAAAATTTGAATTTTATTTTCTCTCCCTTTTTCTACCCACCCTTCAGTGGAATTAGTAATGAAATTCTCCTGCTTTATGTCCAAGTTGTGTTAAGATTTAAAAGTTTTCTGTTTGAAAAGTAGAAAGCAACAGCATTGACCATGATGACCATGTAGTATTCAAAAATTATAGTTCCCTTCTTTTGGATTGAATTTGTGAGCCCTTGTGCCAGAAGAGAATGTTCTTTGGATTGAGACAAAAGGATTTTTTTCTCCATCAAATGCCATATTTTGTTTCTTATTTGAGCCATGACTTTTCTTGTACAGTTATTTTATCCTGTCTGAAATTTCTAATTACCTTTCTTTTTCTTGGATCTTGTACTTTATTATTTCAGCTTTTTATCTTGTCACTCTTATTTGCTGCTTCATGCAGTTCCCTTTTTCACCAGAGCCTCTATCTCCCTGCGGTAACCTGGACCTGAGGCCACTGTCTAGGCTGCCACTCAGGATTTCTCTTCACTGCTCCACTGGGCTGGCGTCTGTTTCTAGGATGCTTTCCCTGTTCAAGTCGCTTCCCTCAGAAAGGGTAGATGACAGAGTTTTCTGGATATAGAATTCCAATTTAAAAATGACATCTCTTCAAAACTTTCTAAAATTACATTTTATTGATTATGCTATTATAGTTGTCCCAATTTTTCCCCTGTGCCCCCCACTCCCTCAGGCGATCCCCACACTGTTGTCCACGTCCATGGGTCATGCAGCATGTTCTTTGGCTACTGTATTCCCTTTGCTGTGCTTTGCATCCCCACGGCTATTCTGTGACTACCTATTTGTACTTCTTCATCCCCTCACCTTTTTCACCTACCACCCAGACCCCCCCATCAGAAAATTCTCTGTCTATGATTCTGTTTCTGTTCTGCTTGTTTATTCTGTTTTTTTAGAATCAATTGTTGACAGATATGTAATTATTGCCATTTTATTGTTTGTATTTTTGATCTTCTTAAAGAAGGCCCTTTAACATTTCATATAATACTGATTTGGTGGTGATGAACTTTTTTAGGGTTTTTTTTTTTTATTGCTCTTTTCTTTTTCTGCTTCTCTTAACTGATTCCAGAATGATTCAAATCAGTCTTTGTAGATTTTTCTCTTAGAAGATACTAAGTTATTTTTCAGCTTGGTGTTCTTAAATCTAATAAGGAGGTGTCCGAGAATGGGTCTTCTTTCATTTACTGTGTTCTATACTTATAGGTGCTTTCAATTTGAAGATTCTTGTCTTTCACCTCTGAGAAATGCTCCTTAAGATGATTTGATAGTTCGTTCCCTTCCTATTGTCTTTCTTTCTGATGTCTCTCTCTGGTTTCCTAATTGCCAGATGTTGTACCTCTTGGACAGATTCTTTAATAATTTTTAATATTTTCTAAATCTTTAACTTTCTGGTACATGATTTCAGAGATCTCTTCAACTTCATTTGAAGTCTCGGGGTTGTTTTGGTCAGTAGACTTGAATCATATATTTATATAAATATTAAAAGGCAGTATACTTCCTCATTGTTGCTTTTAAGTACTTTGCATTTTCAAGAATAAAAATAATTTGTCTTTAGGTACAAAATTTATACCACAGCTATTGGCTAAGAGAAGCTTTTCTGGGAAATATTTTTTCATTAGCAAGTTGCATAAAAGTTCATACATTTGCTTATTTAAATTATTTAAATGGTAAAATGTATATAACAAAACTTACCATTTTAACCATTTTTTAAGTGTGCAGTTCAGTGGCATTAAGTACATTCACATTGTTGTGGATAGGGTTGCTTAAAGAGGGAAGAGGTAGATGTATATAGTAGAAAAAGAACTGACACTCAACTAATTTTAAAAATCAAAGTATGACTTAAAGCAAAACACTATGTTTAAGGGGCAAAATATATAAATGTTCTGCTTAGTTGTATTTGTCAAAGGATATCAAATGAATCATTATGAACCTTGAAGCTCTTTTGTGAATTCTCTTTGCCTAGCACTTGACCACTGAGGACTTGAGATGAAAAGAAAGAGATATGGCTACTCAACAGTCTCTCTCTTCAGTACAGTTGGAATAACAAAGTATGAAATCTGGAACACAGCCAAGTGTTAGTTATTAATATCTTAAAATGATTTTTAATGTAGATTTGCATTTATTAAAATTTAATATGGCAGAAGAGCATGAATTTCAGAAATAGTCTTATGAATATGAACAGCAAATGAAAACTTGATTAAAGGTGGCCATATCAAGCATTCCTCACTTGAAGCATCTTGCCCACTTCTGAGTAATGCTTTGATTTGGTTTGAAGCTTTTGTATGTAACAATTTTTAGAGCAAGTTACTACAGTTCTTTCTGGATAATACAGGTCATGAGAAGTTCATTTGTAGGTGGGGCAGCTGTACTACTTTGGGGGACTGTCTTAATAGATCCATTTCATTAATTGTCATGAATTTTTTATTAACAAAACCAGTACATCAGGTTTAGCCAGCTAAAAACTGTTCTCGTAGTTGTTATCTTTATTGTCAGAAATAATATTGTAAAAATAGGGAATTACTGCACATGCTTTAACTCTTGATTAAACAGAGGAATGGCATGTCCATGAATAATAACTTGGGGGCATATTACATACAGTGTTTTGGTTGTGCAACTCCCATTAACTTTAAAGCCGTGTGTGTTAATTTCAGTGTCTTCCAGTTAGGAGTAATGCCATAGCTGTCTGTTAGGTACTCTGAGTTAAGGTGATTAATGTCAAGTAGCAGGATGTTCATTCTTTCTTCCTTAAGCTTTATTCCTTAGGTATTTTTGGTTAAATGGCCTTCTAAGGAATTGCCTTTTAGAAACTAGGCAGTGGTATTAAGAAACAGCAGTAACAGATTGAAAAATGAGTTATATTAACATATGTATTTTATTTACCTATGGAAGAGGATTTTTTTAATTTTAAGAAATTTCAAAAGCTTTCTTAGATATATGGTAGGCAGTTATTATCATTCCCAATCTTTGTGTTTTCCATATCAAGTTCATAAGCACTTTTTATTTTCCACCTCTTGTGAGGTAATTAATAGAATGGGTTATTATCTTTGTAAAAATTGGTTAAAAAGTGAAACAGGGAAAGGATTAGTGATTTTCTTAGGCTCCAATAGCTACATAATAGAATTTAGAATCTGTGCTCATTGTATTTGATTAAACACTAAACTTGTGAAATCTTAAGGCTAATTTTGTCAGTAAACAAACATCACATAACTGTGGAAGAAGGCACATCATGATTGGAACCCTGGCTCTCCATTTGCTTGCTTGGGTAAATTACATCGCCTCTTTATTCTCCAATTTCTCATTTAATATGGAAATGATAACTGCCTTTCAAGGTTATTTACATAATGTGTATAATGCATATACAGTGCCCAAATGAGTACATAAAACATCAAAAGCACTCAATAAAACTATAGGCATCATTTTTATTATTATCTACAGATTTAGAATCCAACCTAGAGAAGTTCAACAGGGTTAGTCAAAGTAATATGGCTTGTTAGTGGCAAGGATAGAATTAGAACCAAAGTGTCTGAACCAAATTCATTGTTCTTTGTATATGCAGTGTTACCTCTTAATTACTGAAATTGTCTAGGTTTTTTGGTCAGAATTATTCATTGGTGAAAACTCACAGTACTCAATAATATCATTTTCTTTATCTGTCCCCAAAATTTAAGATTTGAATGTCTGTCATTTAGGCTAGAATTCCCCTTTTTTTTTATGATGTGTGATTTAAAGGATCCTGTTCTTTTTTTAGGAAATGGTATTTAACTATTATAATCAAGAGAGGTTTTTTCACACACTGATCAGAAGGGCTACCATAACCAAATCAACAAACAGATTCTGCGAGGTTGTAGAGAAAAGGGAACCCTAGTGCACTGTTGGTGGGAATGCAGACTGGTGCAGCCACTGTGGAAATGAGTGTGGAATTTCCTCAGAAAACTAAAAATCGAACTGCCTTTGAACCTGGCAATTCCACTGCTGGATTATACTCTACGGATCCTGAAACACCAATTCAAAAGAACCTGTGCATCCCAATGTTCATAGCAGCACAATTTACAATAGCCAAGTGCTGGAAGCAACCTAGATGCCCATCAGTAAATGAATGGATAAAAAAACTATGGTACATTTACACATTGGAATTCTATGCAGTGGAGAGAAAGAAGGAGCTCCTACCCTTTGCAACAGCCTGGATGGAACTGGAGAGCATTATGCTAAGTAAAATAAGCCAGGCAGTGAAAGACAAATACCATGTGATCTCACCTTTAAGTGTAACTTAATCAATAAAACAAACAAGCAAGCAAAATATAACCAGAGACATTGAAATAAATAACAAACTGACCCTAACTGTATAAGGGACACATGGACAAAACCAAAGAGGGTTAGGATCAAGGGTGGGAGGTGGGGATGGCTGGGGTAGGGGTCAGTGATGAGGGGAAAATGGAGACAACTGCCCTTGAACAACAATTAAAGAAAAGAAAAAAACGTTTGTTTTTTTTTCAATATCCATTTATCAGAATCTGCACATTGGGTCAGTTTAGCTATGACATTCCACACTAGGTCATACAGTTGCCCCAGTGTAAAATACCTGCCGATCCATGGAACCTTGTGTTCTGCCTACTTGCTCTGTTCATGACTCTGCATGCTCTCTGACCTGAATGTGCTCCTAACTCCAGATCCCTTACTTTTACTGGATTGCAGGCTTCCAGGTCTACCCATGTTCAGCCTTCTTTTGGGCTAGTTTTTTGCCAGCTTTCGTATGGATCTTCCAGCGCTCACTTCCCATGCTGTCTAGGTAGTCCCCCACAGAAGGTGTAGTGATGGTGTTAGCTAATACTTACACAGAGCTTTACGTTTGGCAGAGTTCTTTCATAATCATAATCTAAGTTGATCTTCTAACAGTTGTGTGAACTAAGCAGTATTATCTGTCTTACAATTACAGGATCTAAAATTCAGTTAAGTCATTTGTCCAAAGTCAGGTAGTAAATGGATGAGCTCAGGTTATTTGACCACAAACCCCATGTTTTTTTCACCTCTTAATCACTGCTCGTGATCCTGTTGCTGACAAGTAATAAGACACAGTGTCCTAAGATTTTTTTTTAAATATATAATTAAAGTTCTATGTTTTGAGCTGAGAGCTATGTAGAAAAAGCACCTACATGTATATATCCATGTGAGAAATAAAATATTGCCAAAGTGTTGACTAGGAAGTAATGCTTACATTTCTCAATACTGAGCATATGGGAGGTAGATGATAAATATGTTTATTTCATTTAGAATATCAGAAAAAGCAACTTCTAGGGGAAAAACATCTCACTATGATTGTATTGTAACTATCTCTTACCAATTTTTATTGTTTGTGATAACTTTTCTTTATCTTTTCCCTGAACTGCCTCTACTCACTCCTCTGATTTTCACCTCATCTGTGTGCTAGTGACTCCTAAATGCAGATATGCAGCCCAGACCTTCCTCTTTAGTTTCAGTTTTTATAAGGAAATTATCTTCAGGATATTTTCAGATATTTCTTGGGTATCCCAATAATATCTAAAACCCAATGCAGCAAACTTCGTTTAAAAAGCTTCTCTTCTTCTGAATGCCTGAGTCAACAAAATCCATCTACTTCATTTCTTAAATATTTGAATCTGTGTTCACATTCCTATACTGACTACCCAGAACCTATTCAGGTCCTCGTTACATCTCACCCGAACTACTGCAATAGCCTCCTGAGTGATTTCTCTACAAGTTGGTTCTCTTCAGATCCATTCCCCACTGCTGACTGCCATTTCCCTTCTCAAAGCCTTTCAATAATAGTCCTCCATTTCCACTACATAATGTCCTAGTTTTAAGACTCTTAATGATCTACCCCACGACTGCCTCTTCAGCTTTATATTTTGCCTTTTCCCTGCCAGTTGCTTGAGACTCCATCCACACTGGACTGCTTACAGTTGACCATTGCTATTCTTTTCCTTGTCACCATACTTTTATTTATGCCGCCCCATGGTTTTTTCAGGAATTGTTCTATTCTGAATAACTTATTGCTTCCCTCATCTCCCATTCACCAGCCAAATTAGATGTACCCTTTCCCTGCCTATGTTATATATAAGTGTTCTCAACTGCATTATGAATTTCTTAAGGACAGGGCTGCTTTTATTCATTTTGTAACACTAGGGCTAGTAGTGTGTTTGCTACATTATAGACACTCAGGTATTTTTGAAATGCATGTACTTTTAGAAATTGTCTTATTAGTGATGACTATGTTTTTAATTTTTGAAATTTACTTTATTGTGATATCAATGATTTCCTTAATAGCTTAAATTTGGAAAATTCATGTTTACTAAATTGGATTTATTTCATTCATATGTCATTTTGTCATTAAAATAAATAATCATTTGCTATTGTATTCTGTTTTGCAATGTGCTTGAATAAATTACAAAAAAAAATAGTGTATGCTGACAATGTCATTGCAGAAGCCCTGTCTCATTAATATCATATAGATGAATATATAGGTTTAATCTATATTATGTTAATATTGGCAGCTTTTTATGTGTGAATTCATCATACCCATAGCAGGAATAAACAGAATAAAATAAACTGAAGACCAGCTTTCAATTCTTTCCTCATCTAAATCAGTGTTCTTCTGTATTTTTCCTAGTTGAATCTTTCAGTTAGCAGATATTTTCTTAAGTAGTGAGCAAAATCAGATGCATATTCCCCAACCCAAATAAATATATCTAAATGATATTTGTATAGGAACAATTTGTTTGTTATATATATTTGTCCTATATTTGTTCCTTATTTGTCCAAGTAAGGAACAAAGTATAGTTGAGAACATATTTATACTTGTATTATGGATAACTTCAATACATACCTATAGTAGGAACTTAACTAAATAAAAAAACATGCATGTTGTAGCTGTGAATTTTTCAGCTAAAGGAAATACAGTCTTGCGTATTGGAAGGAGCCTAATATTCTTTGTTACAGAAAGCTCAGGAGCAGTGTTATCTCACCGAAATCCACTATTCCAATCCCAAACTACAGAAATACTCGCCTTTAAGGACAAAAAAATAGAAAACTTCCTTGCTATATCATTTAGCTGTTAGTTTCTTAGCTGTTAATTGATTGGTTTGTTTTGATAATTTACTTGCTTCAGAGAGATCTAGCAGTTTTATTTGTCACTCCCAAAAGTAAACCTCCTGTAGTCAGAGATTAGCAGAATATAGAGATATTGAAGTATTATAAAATCTAGTATTTATGATTTCAGAACTTTTTGTAGTATCAAAATATTTGAGTTCACCCTAATTTTTTCTCATAATACTAGCACATCTTTTGGAAAATAAGTATAGATGTATGAAAATTCCCTTTACAGGCTACCTTCAAGGAATGGTTTTTACAATTGAATAGTTGTCAAAAATTGTAACTAATATTATTTTTGGTATTTCCATAATGTTCTGATAGGTCTTTACTATTAAAAGGAACATTATAGCAATATGTACTTTGTTCACAATAAATTTATTTCACAGATATAAATATAAAAAGAAGGCTTATCACAAAAATGTAAAATTTGAAATAAAGCATAAGTTATAAAAACCAACCAGTTGGTATCTGGGAGTTTTGATGTAGAAGGCAGAGTGAGAAGTAGGTGTGAGGTTAGAGCCTCTTGGACTAGGGCTGTAGGTGAGGTCTCCAGAAAGGACCTTACTTTGCCAGGTGGGTCTTTGCTAAAGCTGGATACACTTCCTTCTCAGAATTCCACAAAAGTGGAGATGATGGTCTGTTTTGTTTATTGCTCTATCCCCAGTGCCTAATACACAGCAGGTGTTCTGTAAATATTTGTTGAATGAATGAATGATATTGGTGAAAATGAGCATGTCGAGACCCAAGAGTTTCCACACATTGGCCTCCTAGCAATCAGAGCTCCAGTCATTCTCACTCATGGTTTCAGAAATTACTGGAAAGTAGTGAAATGTAGGAGACTGTCCTTACCCTTAAGATAATTTCTCCCTCTCCCAGTTTACACAGATATGAAGGTTTCTGTTAGGACTAGGCATATTTGTAAGTACATAATGAGTTATATATTTTCTGCAAATTTTTTCTCATACCATCATGCTGATACACATAACCTTCGTTAGCTGGAATACCCTTTACATGCCCTTGTTTGATTGAGCAACTCCTACTTGTTTTTCAAGACTCAGCTTACACATCATATGTTCCAAGAACGCCTTCCCTCGTGGTCCCCTATTGTGTACGCCCGTAGCTTCTGCTTGTCTTTGGAAATTTTCCAAACCAGACAGTTTCTGAAGAAATGTGGTAAATGGTTTAGAACTAAATCACCCATGGTATCACAACGTATATTATTTTGTCCCAGAAATTAGCTGACTGGTAAAGTGTAAGGGATGTGATTTGTCATTAAACATTATAATATGTGGTTGTGTATCAGAACCAGAAAACATTATTTTCATTTTCCAATTTAGGTACTTAACCTATTTCAGCAGCAGTACATCCAGTGTTCATTTTTTTTTCCATTTACATGAGTAATCGGTTACCTGTTCAACATGAGTTAACTAGCACCATATTTTAATTTATTCCAGTGAGGGTTTTGTAACCATTTTAAATTGAGGTCCCGGACATGTACCTGTTGGCCTGACCCTAGTCCTGATCTGACCTGGATCCCTGGCCAAAATTCGAAAAGTAGTGAAATATCATTGTATAATATAACACTTCAGAGATCAAAACCAATGTAGATATGTCTTTAAGAGGTGAAACCAGAAATACTAATTTAAAAACGTATTGTATGCCACCTTTCTAATCTTTGACATATCGAGGTCAACAATGTATAAAATGAAACTCCTTTTAAAGTTAGAGCGTGGTACCTTGCTCTCTCTAACTATACAACACCATATTATTAATTATTAAAAAGTTTGGGAAAAATTCAGAAACCTTGCCTGCAGAGCAATTGGACTATCAGCAGTAATATCTTAAATATTAGCTTCATATGCCATTGATAGCAGGAGACTCTTTCTCTTCCATACACCAGCCAAGTCAGGCAAAAACAAAAACAAAACCCTAAACATTCCTTTCAGATCACCACAAAGTAAAATAAAGAGACCATCCCAAAATTTGCAAAATCCAGTGTTTTCATCTCAGATTGGGAACATGTGTAATATTTTCCCATTCCAAAAACTTAACTTTAACCTTTTTACTCTCACACTTTTTTTTTAAGTGTTACCCTTTGGATGGCAGGTGAACCTTGAAGAATCATTAGTACAGCAGAATGCTTTGAGTCACCAGCTCTTATTTGATACTTAGGAGATAATTTATGACTTTCTACAGTTAAGCCTATTAAAATTCATTCTTCATAGGTCAGTTTTTACTATTAAATTTGGTATTACATTTTTAGACAAAGATATATGCCAGAATTTTTAAAAATGTGTTAAATTTCTTTAAAATCTGAAAGCACGAAATAAGTATAAATTTAAAGAAATCAGCCTTCTTTTTAGAAAGATCCTAAGCAATTATCAAGTATTCTCATAAAACTTAAGTCTGAAACCATTTCTTCCTTATTTAAAAAATGAAGCTGTCATTTTTGTTTTCGCCTAGTTAGGAGTTAGGTTAAGTAAACAAGGAAGCCTAAAACTCAACAGATAATTTAAAAGGTAAAGATGTAAAACCCAACCTTTACTGTGTTGAATAAAGAACAAAAATCCAATGTCTCTGATTTTTACAGAGCACGTGGCAGCCATATGGCAACAGAAGCGTCGCAGCATTTCCTTATGACAGCAGCTGCACAGCGGGTTCTAAACAAGTCTGGTGCAGGCTTTAGTCAGGAGAAAGGGCCTGGGCTGCTTTATACTTTGAGTTGGCATTTCACCAAAGAGAGAAGTTTGGGGGTGGTTTGTTTTTCTTCATATTTTTAAGTGATATAGTACTGATTAAAATGAGCATTTTAAAAACATTTATTCTTTTTTGGTCTTTTTCTGAGCAATATACTCAACAAAATGAAATCCAAACGCCTTTATACCTATAAACGATATCGCTGAGCAGAATATTTATGGAAGGGGAAGGCAAGATAAAGTCGCTTTTAAGAGTCCTTTATATATCAGTTTGATAACTAGCAAAACACCTTTACTGCCATTAAATATTTACCAAGACTTGGCTTCGGACAGGGGGGCCGTTTAGTGCAACAAATTTGACTCTGTGCAATGCCATTGATTAGCTATCAGAAGGACATAGTTAATAAGTAACTTGAGGTATTACAGAGAGCTCTACATTCTTGTCGAATCTCTTCTCTGAAGATGACCTAGAAAAAGCCAGTTACACCCCAGCAATGATTACACAAGCACAACTGTGAAAAAAATAAAGGCCAGGCAGATCAGTTGAGCAGTACTTGAGCAATCTTTCCTAGCGACTGTTGTCCCTGCTGCTGGACTTTAGAACTGAACATGTTTACATTTAATTAGAAAGGACACACAATTTACAGCACAGTAGCTATCAATATCGGATCAGAATTGATTTCCGCTTTCTCCCCAGTGATTGCTTCCTTCAAGCTAATTAAAAAAGGCATATAATCAAAATGACTCACATAAATTTTAAAGCAAAGTAAACAACATTCCCTGGAGACCAAAACAAAAGTAAATGGCATTCATCCTGATGATTAGCTACATATTTTGAAAGAATTCTGATGTCTATAAATGTGATGTAAGGCATGTTTTAGTGTTATCAGACTGCTGATCAACCAAGTAGTGGCTTTTGAAGAAACCTGAATGAATGCTTTACTGAGTAGTTAGCTCTCAAAGAAACAATAACCTTACTTTTATCTTTATAATCCCTAAAGCATGTAGATAAAGCAGTCTGAGAGGAGCTTGGGCTGATTTTATTCAAGTCTTCATTTTTTGCAAGTGGTACAGAGAAACTGCTAAAAATAAGTGTGTGTGTGTGTCTGTGTGTATATACATATATATGTAACAAATTGATTTCTTCTTAAATAAGGTGTATAGAGCATGTGTGAAATTTGCTAAAATTAAGGGATTATCTTAGAATGTGTGGATAACATTTCTGTATAATTACCATAGCCAGGATCATCAACAAGTAATGATGAAAGATAATTTCTTACAACATTGTTCACTAGAAAGGGACCTGCTTTAAATTTTACAAGCTAATGTTTACTATGATTATACTAAATTATAGTTTTAAATTATTTTAAGATCAGAGAAATATGGAAAATAGAAGAGATGTGGAGGTTACTTCAAGGAGAGTCCCGTCACAGCCCTCCTCCCTTCTCTGTGGACCTGCCGTGGGGTGCCACATCTAGAACGGAAGGCCATCAAAATAGAAGGAGGTGCAGAATGATTACTATTAGAAGCTGCCTTAAGTAAGACACATTGATTAATTCATAAGTATTTAGTAAGCAGTTCCTTTAAGCACTTGTGATAAAATAGTGAGCAAAACCTGTAAGATCAGACATTCTTATCTTCATTTGTTACTATTGTATCCCCACACATTTACTATGTACTTGGCTATATATGCATAGATATAGATAGGTAGGTAGATATATAGATATAGATAGATATGGATATGGATACAGATATAGATGATATAGATATGTAGTTGCTCAATAAATATTTATTGAATGAATGACCCTTTTCAAGGATTATTTCAAGGGTCACTACAAGCAGATGTTCACTCAGCCACCAGGGGGCCTCCAGTAGCCCTTGTTTATAGTATTCCAGAAAAACTACTGAAATGCACCATGATTCTGTGGTAATGAGAACTGATTTAAAATCACCCTCTAAAATAATGTAACTCATGGAAGTTATTTATGCTTACTTTTGTTTCTTTTATTTCCTTTTGAAATCTTGGACTTTTCATTACTCTTAGTGTTTACAAAGCAATTAACCTGTAAGCCTTATTTTAACTACAGACCAGTACTAGACATCCATAGCTTACATTGTCTGTAAGGCTCACACCAGTCACAAAGATTCTAGTTAGCCATTAAGACATAAAAAAATTAAGAGCCACTTGAAGCAGGCCTAAGGAATCAGGAATTAATTAATCAATTCCACAAATACTTAGTAAATACTTTTCTAAGCACTAGATATCAAATGGTTGGTGGGGAGTGGGGAGGGCTGTTGTTTGGCATCTATCCAGTGGAAAGGTGAAGATACTTCAGGAACACATGAGAAGACCACCTAATCCAGACAGCAGGTCAGATTTCTTAGAAAAACTCAAATCCACACTGAGATCTGAAGGATGAGTAGGAGCCAGTTAAGTAAAAGTGGATAGGGTCAGTGTTCCAGCGGTGTTCATTGTGGTGGTTCGTCTTGGCTGGAGTGTAGAGGTAAATAGGTGAATAATGAGAAATGAGCTGGAAAGAGAAGCATGAAGAGCACTGTAGATGACATCTAAGGAATTTGGACTTTATCCAAGGAACAGTGAGCAGTCATTGAAGAGTTTTATTCCAGGTAATGATGCATTACTATTTGTGCTGTAGAATATTCACTCAAGGCAAAGACTGTTGCTTTAATCCACTTAAGAAGATAGTAGCAGGTATTCTAAATTAATATAATGGTAATGGGACTGGAAAGAAACTAAAGATGCAAGGGAGATTTCAGTTTCAATCAAAAGGATTCATTGAGTTGTGTGGTGAGAAATAGGTGGCAAGGATGATGCAAAGGTTTGGGGCTTGAACACATAGTGGTGCCCAGTGAGAGGGAGGAAGAGTAACGGGCTGATATGGAGAGGAGAATAAAATGAGACGGTGATTTCAATTTTAGACATACCGAGCTGTAGCTACTTGCAGAATGGTCAAGTGGAGATGTCTACTAGGTGGTTATGTACATCTGGTGCTCATGATAGAAAACTGAGCTGAGGAGAAATCCTTCAGAGTTAAGAGTCATTAGCTGTATAGAAGATTAAATGAAATCATGATAATGGGTTGAAGTCAAGTGAGAATGGGTAGAGAGGAGAATACACCAGTAATTAAAGGTGGAATAGAAGAAAACAAGCCCCAAAAGAGAATTGAGAAGCATTAAGAAATACTCTCACCCTTGAATGGTATGGCTTAGTTGGGTATCGTTCCACAAAGCAAAAGGTTGCTGGTTTGATTCCCACTCAGGGCACATGCCTGGGATGCAGCTTCAGACCCCAGTCGACATAGGTATAAGAGGCAACCAGTCAGTGTTCTTCTCTCACACCAATGTTTCCTTCCTTCTCTTCCTCCCTCCCTTCCCCTCTCTCTAAAAATAAAAATAAATGAATACTTTTTAAAATGAATGCTTTTGACAAAACAGAAAGTCCAAAGTGTGTTTTTATGGGAAAGCACAGAAAGAAAGCATTTCCAGGAAGAATTGGCTTCAGATAGGTCAAGTAGGATAAAGATTAAAATGTCTTTTATATTTGGCAGCCAAATCATTGGAGCAGTTGTCGACAGAGCAAAGGTGAGAGCCTTGCATAGAAGCTGCAAAGGTGAAGAGAGCAGGCACAGTTTGATTGGAAAGGAGGAGACTCCATCTAAGTCCGAGAGAAATCCCTGCTTTAAGACTGTGCTGGAGTATCTTTAAAACTTAGCGAATGAGAATCCCTGGTAGACAACAAACAAACAACTTTATAAGTAGTATATATGGCACAAGTAACTAAAAGATGAGTTCTAGGCCTTTATTGTATTTCCTAGATTTGAGTCTCAGTATACTTCCATGTTTTCTTGACATTTCAGAGCTATCACACCCAGAAAAGAAACAAGGTAAGTTTTATTAGTTAGAGGCTGTTTGTCCTGTCAGGTAATAGACACAGAACACCCCCTAGCAAGAGCAGTTTTTTAAAAGATAAATCCTGCTCTGTCCAGTGTGGCTCAGTTAGTTAAAGCGTCATTCTGTAAAAAATGGAAAGGATGTAGGTTTGATTCCTAGTCAGGGCACATGCCTAGGTTGTGGGTTCAGTCCCTGTTTCAGGATGTTTACAAGAGGCAACCAATTAATGTTTCTCATTCTCTGTCTCTCTCTTGGTGTCTCTTTCTCTCTCCCTCTCTCTCTCTCTCCCTCCACCCCCCCCCCCGCCGCTGTCCCTTCTCTTTAAAGTCAATAAGCATATCCTCAAGTAAGTATTTGAAAAATCTAAAATAAAAGATAAGTTTGGTTACCCTCTCTTTAAAATTCTTCAGTAGCTTCTTGTTTGCCTTAGGACAAACACCAAAACACTCCTTAGATTCCAAGAAGTCCCTCTGTGACCTAAGCCCGGCCACTCTTTGGCTGGTCTCTGAACACCACCACCAGCATAATTAAACTTCATTTACTTCCTTGCCTATCCTTTCTCTTATTATAAGGCCTTCACACATGTCTTCCATGTGTCTTCAATTCTTCCTCTACCCTTCTTCTAATTATACCTACCCTTACCTTTAAATCTAACTTGAATGTCACGACCCTTCCTTTATAGCAGTTATAATAATTTGAACTGTGTATGTAGTCATCACTGTATTTCTAGCTCCAGCAGAGTGCCCATCCTACGTAGTCATTCATTCATGTGAGGAAAGAAAGCAGGTCTTTAGTTATCACAGTGCAGCCACCCAGTTCCAAGTAAAACAAGCACATGCTTCTAGTGTGCACGCACTGACTGACGCCTATATCCAGTGCTTCGGATAACCAGCTAGCTCTTCAGCACAGCTGTGTCACACAGTGTGAACTTATAATGGTCTCATAAGCTGAATTTAGTTAGACCTCACATCTGAGATCAGTTATCAGTGTTTATTCTAAGTTGTACATAATGGGAAATAAAACTATATATTTAATACTATTTGATTTATTCTTCCTAAGGAAGTTAATTATGATCATTCACTCAAAATATTTGCACTGTGTAAGAACAGTTGGCTATTTGCTCCTTGTTTATTTTTAGGGTAATCATTTTATATATGCACATGGTATAGGACATAATGTTCAGTAGCTGAGCAAACTGCAGCTACTATAAGTGTGTGTTGAGCTCCTCAAAATTCCTTTTGTCTAGAACTAACCCTTATGCAGATGAAACTCTTCTTAGATGGGGTACTCTATCTTACCAGAATTAGGGTGACAAATTATGATATCTGACCTCTAGCAAGGCCTCGGCTTTGGGAGATCACTTACACTAGAGGTGATTGAACCCAATTTGCAATATTGTGGTTGGGTTTCTTCTACACTGTTTCTAACAGGTTGTCTACTGGCTACATAAATGTAGTGATACCTGATCACAGATTCAGCTTACCCCACCAGATAAGCTCTCCTGTAGAGGTACTTTAATTTTTCACTGATAAATTATAACAGACATAATGAATTCAGGTGTGATTGGCCCTGATTTGACACTGTACTGTTGCAAGCCATGCTTGCCCTCATTGCTGTGTGTCTCATGTCACCGTTCATTCCTGCTGAACCTACGGTTAGCTAATCTTCACTCCTGCTCTGTGTGTGTGAGGGGGCAGATAATTAATAGACTTTATTTATTAAAACAGTTTAGATTTATAGTGAAACTCAGCAGATAGTACAGAGTTTTCATGTACTTCCTTGCTCCTTACACAGTTTTCCCTATTACTAAAATATTTTATTGGTGTGGCACATTGTTACAAATAATAAAACCATATTGATACATTATTATTACCTAAAATCCATAGGTTACATTATGGTTCACTTATTCTGTTGTACAATAAGTGCAAAAGATCATGTATCCACCATTAAATAGTTTCAAATCAGTTAAAAAAAATGTATGTGTTTTACTTTTTTATCCTTCTCCCCCTTCCCCTGAATGCTTGGCAGCTCTTTGCCTTCTCCACGATGTCATATACGTGGAACCGTATGGTATGTAGCCTTCCAGGCTGGTGTCTTTCACCAAGTAATACACATTTAAGTTCCCCCCATGTATTTTCATGGCTTGGTAGCTTTTTATCACTAAATAATATTCCCATATATGGGTGTACCAGTTTATTCATACATTCACCTATTAAAGACATCTTGGTTGCTTCCAGTTTGGGGAAATTATGAATAAAGCTGCTATAAATATTGATGTGCAGGGTTTTGTGTGTGCATAAGTTTTCATCACTATTGGGTAAATACTCAGGAGCACATATTGCAAGATTATTTTTAGCTTTGTAAGAAATTACTAAAATGTCTTTCCAAGTGATTGTGCCCTTTTGCATTCCCACCACCAATAAATGAAAGTTTCTGTTACTCTGTATCTTGACTAGAATTTGGTATTGTTACTTTTGGAGGGTTTAGCCATTCTAATAGGTGTATAGTGATATTTCCTTGTTTTAATTTGCAGTTTCTTGATGATATATGATGTTGAGCATCTTCTCATATGTTTATTTGCCGTCTGTATTTCTTCTTTGCTGAGGTGTCTGTTCAGGTCTTCAGTTCATTTTTTGAGCGGTTTATTTTCTTATTGTCGAGTTTAAGTTCTTTGTATCTTTTGCGTACTTGTTGTTTATCAGGTATGTGTTTTGGAAAGATTTTCTCAGTCTGTGAATTGTATTTTCATTTTCTTAACAGTATGTCTTACAACAGAAAATAATGTTTTTTTATTTTATTAGGTTTAATAGATCATGCTTAGGGTGTTGCATTTAAAACTCATTACAAACACAAGGTCTCCTCAATTTTCTCCTATGTTATCTTCTAAAAGTTATATAGTGTTGCATTTTACTCTTTAGACCTGTGATCCTGTTTTAGTTACTTCTTATTAAAGATGTAAGTTCTTTGTCTAGATTTATTTTTTTCTCCTATGGACGTCCAATTGCTCCAGCGCCATTTGTTGGAAAAAAGGCTATCCCTTGTTTATTGAATTGCTTTTGCTCCTTTGTCAAAGGTCAGCTGACTATAGTTGTGTGGATCTGATTCAGGGCTCTTTGTTCTCTTCTGCTGATCTGTTTGTCTGTTCTTTCCCCAGTGAGTTCTATAGCTTTATAATAAGTCTCAAAGTTGGGTGGTATTGGTCCTCTGACTGTTCTCCTTCCATTGAGCTGGCTGTCCTGCACCCTTTGCCTCTCGATATAAACTTTAGAATCAGTTTGTCAATATCTAAAAATAATTTGCTGGTGTTTTTATTGGAATTCCCTTGACTCCATTGATCAAGTTGGGAAGAATTGACATTTTAACAATATCCATGCACATGGAGTGTCTCCCCATTTATCTAGGTTGTCTTTGATTTCTTTCATCAGTTTTCCTCATACAGATTCTGTACATTTTTTGTTAGATTTATATCTAATATTTCATTTTGGGGGAGATCATAAGTGGTATTGTGTTTTAGTTTTAAATTGCAGTTGTTCACTGCTGTTACATGGAAAAGCAATAGACTTTATATTAACTTGGTATTCTGCAGCCTTGCTGCCATCACTTATTAGTCTTAGGAATTGTCGTTTTGTTTCTTTTGAGTCTTTGAGATTATCTAGATAGATGATCATGTCATCTGTGAACAAAGAAAGTTTTATTTCTTCCTTCCTAAGTTTATACCTTTTATTTCCTTTTCTGGTCTTATTGCATTAGCTTGGAGTTACAGTGCAGTGTTGAGTCCGGGTTGTGGGAGGAGACTTCCTGATCTTTGGGGGAAAGTATTTATGTTCTCACTGTTAGGTGTGATATTAGCTTCAGGTCTTCTGTAAATATTCTATATCAAGTTGAGGAATTTTGTCTTTATTTCTAGTTTGCTGAGAGTTTTTTTTTAAATCGTGAATGGGTGTTGAAATTTGTCAAGTGCTTTTCCTACACTTATTGATATGATCAAATATTTCCCCCCGTTAGGCTGTTTTTTTGATTAAGTACATTAATTGATTTTAAATTTTGAACCAGCCTTGCATACCTGGAATAAATCCCCTTGGTCATAGTGTATAATTCTGTTATATGTGTTATTGGGCTTGATTAGCTAATATTTTGTTGAGGTTTTTCCATCTATATTCATAAGAGATAATTGTCTGTAAGTTTTCCTTTCTTGTAATGTCTTCATCTGGTTTTGGTGTTAGGGTAGTGCTTACCTTATAGGTTGAGTTAGGAACTGTTGTCTCTCCTTCTACTTTCTGGAAGAGCTTGTAGAGAATTGGTATCATTTCTTTCTTAAATGTTTGATGAATCCATCTGGACCTGTACCTTTTTTTGGAATATTATTTATTATTGATTCACTTTCTTTAATAGATAAAGCTTATTCAGATTATTTTTCCTTGTATAAGTGTTGATAGTTTATATATCTTGCAAGGAATTTGGACCATTTCATCTAAGTGATTAAATTTGTGGACGTAGAGTTGTTCATAACATTCTTTTATTATCCTTTTATTGTCCCTGGCATCCATAGTGATGACCTCTCATTTCTGATATTAGTCATTTATGTCTTCTCTTTTTTTTCTTGGTTAGCCTGGGTAGAGGTTTATCAATTTTATAGATCATGGTAGACCATAAATGGTCCCCTATGTATATCCACATCAAATCACTGGAACCCACATTAAATCACTGGAACCTTAGAGTGTTGCCTTACTTGGCAAAGGATGTGATTAAAGAACTTGAGAGGAATGTTACCAGGGAGACCCAAGTTAGGGGGGTCCCCCTCCTCAGTTGTCTCACTCACAAGAGATGAGTTCAGGTATGAGAGAACACATAGAGTGGAAATGAGATAGCAAGTTTATTTATTGGGCACCAAGCTGCAAGCAGGCACCGAGCTAGTCCAAGTGCCCCTGACTGTTGGATTTTAGGGGTTTTGTGCTTATAGCCAGCCTATAGGTCCCCCTTCCTCCTCCCTTCTCCAGACGTTGGGATTAATATACAGTTTCAAAGGCTTTCTTTCCCAGATAGTGGAAATGATGCACACAGAATTTCAAATTCTCCCCTCCTGCTATGCTGTCATGGTTTTTCTTATGATTTCTGGAACACCTATCAATCTTATTTGACTGGGCTCAGCACTGCTGAATTAATGGGTGAGACATGTCTCCTTCCCAGTATGCCTTGATTTGCTATCTACAAGATCTCTTCAAAAAGTATCCAGCCATATAACATGAAACACAGAGTCATTTATTGAAGATACAAGAAACATTGTACATAGGACAATGACACCTCAGTTCCCTTCAAAGTAGGCACCTTGGGTCCTCACAGACTTCTCCCAACATTGCTTCCACTGTTCAAATCACTCTGCAAAATCCTTTGTTGGGATCACCATCAGCTGCCCCATCATATTTTCCTGGGTCTCATTCATGGTCTGAAATCTCTTTCAAAGGCAATTTTAGTTTTGGGGAAAGCCAGAAGTCACAGGATGCCAAATCTGGGCTCTAGTGGGGCTGACTCACCAGGGTGATTTGACATTTCACAAAAAAAACTCTGCACAAGATGTGATGGTGCATTGTTGTGATGAAGCCTCCAATCACTAGTTGCCCATAGCTGCAGCCTTCTGAATCCTCAGAGTAGTTTCTGCAGATGAATGTTCAAGCTTAACACAAAATTTGATGCAGATTCATTGCTCTACTTGCTCAGCCATTTTGAACACAACAGCCACAAACTACATGTGCTCACTCAATGGCATCTCAGTACAGTGAAGTCATCATTGTCTATGCATGCGCATTCCAGTCCACTCTCCTTAGCTGCCAGATTACATTGATGTCATGCAAACTGTTCCTGTTATATTGACAATGGCTGAACTTTTTCCAGGCAGACCTCATATTCTAACATCAGGAGCTTATTCTGGATTTTCAAGGTAGGTTCTAAATGCAGTCACATGTCTGCTTATAAAAAAGAGGTAGAGGGAGTTTTGAAAGACAGGCACAGAGGAGAAAGCTATGTGAAGAGATTAGAGTGACATAGTCACAGGCTAAGGAAGAATACTTACTCTTTTTAAATGCCCACAGAACATATACCAAGGTAGACCATTTTCTGAGTCATAAAAAACCTCAATTAATTTAAAAAGACTGAAATCATACTGCCTACAATAGAATCTGAACAGAATCCAGGAAAAGAAAGATAACAGGCAAATCTCCAAACACTTGGAAACTAAATAACACATTTCTAAATAATCCATTAGTGAAAGAAGAATTCTCAAGGGTATTTTTTTTTAAATACACGGAAGTGAATGAAAATAGGAATACAACATGACGAAATGCATGGGACATAGCTAAGGCAATGCTGAGAGGGAAATTGATAGCACTAAATGCATACATTAGGAAAATTAGAAATATGTCAAATCAGCAATCTAAAGTCCTACATCAAGAGTCTAAAAAGAGAACAGAAAAATAAATGCAAAGCAAGTGGAGGGAAGAAAATAATAGCAGAAAAAATGCACATAAGAGCAAAGAGAACACATTACCCACATCAGGGTGAAAAAGAGGCTATCACTATAAACTTTGCAGACATAAAAACAATAAGGGGTTACTATGAACAACTCTACACACATAGAACTGGCAATTTAATAATAATGGGCCATTTTCTCAAAAAAAAAAAACATGGGCAATGGATACATGCAACAACCAAGATGAATCCCCAGAAAATAATGCTGAGTAAAAAAAGAGTATCCCCAAAATATTATTTTTATTTCTATAATACTCTTAAAATGACATTATGGAAATGGGGAACATATTAGTAGTTGTTAGGGTTTATCAAAGGAAAGGGATGGTAGGGAAGTCAGGAAACATGTAGAATCTTCACACTGATGAACTTTCCAATCTTGACTGTATCAGTGTCCATATCTTGGTGGTGCTATTTTACTATAATTTCAGAAAAAGCATTGGAGGAAAATGGGTAAAGGACACCAGTCATCTTTCTGTATTATTTCTTGCAACTGCATATGAGTCTACAAGGATCTCGATACAAAAGCTTATTTTATTTTCAATTTTTATTAAATTTATTGGTGTTACATTGATAATACAATTGTATATAGGTTTCAAGTGTGCAATTCTATAATACATCATCTGTATGTTGTATTTTGTGTTCACATTCCAAAGTCATCTCATTCCGTCATTATGTATCCTCTTTACCCTCTTCTTCTTGCCCCCACCCTCTTTCCCTCTGGTAATCACCATATTGTGGTCTGTGTCTCTGAGGGTTTGTTTGTTTGTTTGTTTGTTTTGTTTTGTTTTTTGCTTAATGCCCTCAACCTATTTCACCCAGCCCCCAGCATCCCTACCCTTTTGTCTGTTCTCTTTTTCTATGAGTCTGTTTCTATTATGTTTGTTTATTTTGTTTGTTAGACTCCACATACATGTGATCATGTAGTATTTGTCTTTCTCTGACTGGTTTATTTCACTTGGCATAATACCTTCTAGGTCCATCCATGCTGTTGCAAATGCTCATTCTTTTTTGTGGCTGAGTAGTATTCCATTGTGTAGATGTACCACAGCTTATTCACTCATCTACTGATGAGTGCTTGGACTGCTTCCAGATCTTAGCTATTGTAAATAGTGCTGCAGTGAACATAGGGGTGCTTATAATCTTTCAAGTTGGTGTTTCAGGTTTTTTTGGATATATTCCCAGAAGTGGAATCACTGGGTCATAAGACAGTTACATTTTTAATTTTTGAGGAAAGTCAACACTGTTTCCCACAGTGATTGTACCAATCTGCATTCCCATGAACAGTGCATGGAAAGTTCCCTTTCACCACATTCTCACCTTTTTTTGGATTCATTTTCCTTCTTGTTATTCTGAATAGTTGTTTTTTGCTTCCTTATGTTCCAAATCATTGATTCATTTGTCTGCTTCATCCACTTTACTGTTGTTCCCTGTAAATTGTTCTTTATTTCAATTTGTGTATCTTTCATTTCTGACTGGATCTTTTTTATGCTGCTGTGGTCCTCACTAAGTTCCTTGAGCATCCTTATAACCAGCATTTTGAATCCTGCATCTGATAGATTACTTATCGCCATTTTGTTTAGTTCTTTTTTTGGAGTTTTGATCTGTCCTTTCATTTTGGCCATGTTTATCTGCTCACTTTGCCAGCCTCCCTGTGTTTGTTTCTTTATATTAGGTAGAACCGCTGCTATGACTCTCTGTCTTGGTAGTGTAGCCTACTATAGGTATCCTACAGGGTCCAGTGGCACAGCCTTCCCTACCACCCAAACTGGGTATTGAGGTATGTTCTTTGTGTGAGCTTGATTGCTGTTGGCACGTCAATGGGAGGGATTTACCCAAGTCGATCAGCTGCAAGGACTGGCAGTGACCACTGACCACCAACCTCTGCCCTCCATGTAGGATCACTATGCAGGGGCAGGGTGGTGGTGTTCCAGTGTTATCTATAGCTGTCCACTCGACCCACAGCTCTGGGGCTTCCTGAGTGGTGCAGGCCTCCACTTGTGTTTTGTCCAGGACCACTATGCAGGAGCTATAAAGCAATCTGAGATGGTTGCTACTTGTGCTGAACTTGGAGACTCCCAGGCAAAGCCAAGCTGTGAATCTAGGCTGATTCCTGCTAGTGCCAGGCTTGGGGTCACTTAGCATGAGGTACAGGGGCTGAGGGCTTACTGAGGCCTGTTGTTGCTTATTTGATAGGGTTTAGGAAGTTGTGAAGCATGAGCCAAGACCAGCCATTCATATGGAAAAGTCATGGTTAATACCTTGGGTAGACCCTTAATGTGGGTGGGAGGGAGTCTCAGGGGTTCTCCACTTCAAGGCAAAATAGTGTTAGCCAAATTGATGGAGTCTCAGATATGACACCTGCCTGCCAGCTCTGTGGCTCTGTGGGGCGAGGGCTCAGAAAAGGGACAGTGGCCTCTGCCTGCCTTTCTGTCTGGAAGAAAGCTTTTCCCCAGCTCCCACCTTGATAACAGACGTTTCAGTTCCTCCCCATATGCTGCTGATGCCTTTCAAGCTGCTACCCTGATGCTGTATCTCAGAAGGAGTCTGAGTAAGTCCATGTGTGAGTTCTTTAAGAGGAACTGCTTGGGAATCCAGAAGTTTCTTCCACTGACTCAATCCTCACTGGTTTTTATGGCCAGAAATTATCGGGGTTTATCTTCCTGGTAGTGGAACCCTGGGCTAGGAGGCCTGGTGTGGAGCTGGGACTCATCACTCCTGAGATGTCCCTCCCAAATTTTTATCCACTAAACGCGGAGGTGAGACGAGCTCTTTCCATGTCCCCCACACCTTACCAGTCTGGATGGATGTGGTTTCTTTTTTTTAAGATTTTATTTCTTTTTAGACAGGGAAGTGGGGGGGGGAGAGAGAGAGAGAGAGAGAGAGAAACATCAATGTGCGGTTGCTGGGGGACATGGCCTGCAACCTAGGCATGTGCCCTGACTGGGAATTGAACCTGCGATGCCTGATTCGCAGCCTGCGCTCAATCCACTGAGCTACACCAGCCAGGGCGGATGTGGTTTCTTTAATTCCATAGTTGTCAGACTTCCATGCAATTTTATTTGTGATGGTTCTGAGTGATGGTTGTTCTATATTTTAGTTGTGATTTTGATGTGGCTGTGCAAGGAGGTGAGCCATGTTTACCTATGCCGTCATCGTGACCAGAGGTCCACCTGTATTCTGAAATATTTTTTTCTGATATATCTCCTTGGCCAAGGGAAACAAAAGAAAAAATAAACAAATGAGAGTACGAAAAATGTATTTTAAAAATATTCTTCAAGGTGTAATGAAATGGAAGGTGCGTAAGGGAAAGCAGTGGGGCACATGGGGCTGCACATTATGATAAGGAGAAATGGAAAAGAAATAAAATTGATGTGACTCTTTTAGAATACTAGAGCCCACTTGCTCAGCTAGATCAATAAATACTTTTTACAAGTCTCCTATAGAGAAGCCATTGTGTCAGGCCCTAGAAGGAAACAAAGAAGAGTAAAGCATGCTCCCTTCCTTCGGCACTGTTAGACTATAGTAGGGAAGATTAAACAAATAGACAACAGCTATAAAAGATGGCATAAAGTGATTAATATATTTTTAAGGGATAAGGAAAAGGTATGGGAGTGTAGAGGTAGGGGTGTCTCTTTGGTCAGGGCATGGAGTGTGACTTCATGGTGGCTGTGGCAGTTCAACTGTGCCCTGTGTGGTGACATGTGGAGGGGTGGGGAAAGAGCGCTTGTTTGGATACAACAATGAGCAATAATCCAAATGGAAAAGTGTGAGGGAATCTTCAAATAGTTTTTATTTCCATTTGGCCAAAATAAAACGTTTTCATACAGTAGGTAGGAAGAAGTCTGAAAAGAAAAAGAGACAGAATTTTGGAGCACTTTGCATGTCAAGCTGACACTTGGGACATCAAACTACAATTCTGTATCCAATGAATTTATCCTTCAGAAGTGAAGGAGAAGTAGGCTCTCTAACAAACACTGAAGGAATTTGACATCAGTATACCTGCCTTGCAAGATATGTTAAAAGAAGTTCTTCAAAGAGAAGGCAGATCACATAGGTCAGAAAGTTAGATCAAACTAATTGATACAGGAAATAAAAAAAGACACTGTCTTCTCGGGAAATGTGTACTTAGGGCAAGGTAGCACATACTTCTGCCTTTCATACTTGCTTTGTCTTTATTTATTTTAATTCAGTAAAAACAAGCCCAACCTGCCTCTTCCCCCCCTCCCCGCCCCCCGGAATGATTTAAGAATGTTATCAGTTAAGTGATAAAGGTTAGGACACTTAGTTTACCTCTCCCAGTTCATAAAAAGCCTGTAGAAACAGGCAATTGTTTTTCATAAAAGTATTTATAAAATGTTTGGTATTCTATAAGAGCTTATACAAAGTCAATTATTTCTTTTAAAAATTATACATGCTTATATAAATGCCTATTCTTTATCAGGTATTATGCTAGCTAATTTCACATAGATTAGCGAATTGTCTTCTCATATTAACTCCATGGGATTTTTCTGTTTTCGAGTTGAAAAATTAATATACAAATAGGTATTTTTTTATTTGAGGTCATACAGAGTGGATGACAAACCTGAAATTTAAATCTGCTTCTTCAAAGTCCAAACCCAACATCCTTTCATCTGCTTGGCACTTTCGACATATTAGACTGGACGATTCTTTGTTGAGGGGGTCTGTCTTGTGCATTGCTGGATGTGTATAAACATCTCTGGCCTCTACCTAGTGAATGCTAGCAGCATCCCTCCCTCTGTTTGTAACACTGAAAAATGTCTCCAGATGTTGCAAATGTAGAACTGTTCATCTGTACCAGCGATGTTCAACTGGTATGCCCCAAGAAATTTTAAAACATGTAATACCTGACTAGTCAGGGACACTGACCTCTTTTTCCTCACATTGTCAAGTAAAAAAAATGACAATAGCCAACATAACAATAGCCATTCAGTGTAAAAGAATTAAAATTATACATTTTTGTCAAATCAGCAAAAAATATAAAATATTTTTGGTTGTGCCACAGAGTTTTAGTAGTAAGTTTATGTGTGCCATGAGATGAAACAGGTTGAAAATCACTGGTCTGTACTATGGTGCCTTACCACTACATTTTTTATCCGAAAATATTCAATTTTTAAAAACAGTGTAAGTGGACACATTCTTGATCGAGCAATTACCATAAACAAATAAAGCCGAAGCAGAAGAGTAAGTAGCTATTGTGGGATGGTGAGTGAGGTGATCGCGTACAAGGACTTAAGGAATACCAGATCATGGAGACAAGACTGGAAGCCAGGAAAGTAGCATAGAAAGTTGGTATAAATGGGCTAGTACTAGTTGTAAGAATAAGCTGGATTCATGTGTGACATTATAATTAAGAGGTTTTAACAAGCTGGTTAGCAGACAAGCTGAGGAGAACATAAATAAATGTCTGCAAGCAAAATATGAAAGTGGGTCATAAACCTGAAAATTGCAAGGTATTTTAAGCTGAGGCAGTATAGAGAGCCAGGGACCAGAGAAACAGGACCGCAGACGTGAGGGAATAGACAGAATCCACTTGGGAAAGGAACTCTGTCACGTGCCACTTGTTGGTGTGATGCCCGCTGAAGGGTGCTTCCTCCCTTCGCCTGCTGTTGGGCTCAGTGTGGGGAGCGGCACAGGAGAGGACGTGGGGGCTCGTTTGATGTGGCTGGGAACTGTGATAATGTGGAAGTCTTAAGTAAGAATATTTTTCAAGTCTTACTTTCTATACTAAAGTAGAAAAATTATATGTATTAAGAATTACGTAATTTTAAAACTGAAAGTTTGAATTGAAACTTACAATATTACCTCATGAACTTCATTACAGTTAAGTAGTTGCCATCCTGTCAGTATTTGTGAGCCACACCATTGGTTCGTTAGGCACTTTGGAAATTCTGAGAGTAGTTTAATGGCTCTTCTGTGGTCATTTTATCATGATTCTTACTATAACTTAAAATATTTCCCCATTCAAACATCATTTTAGTGCCAGTAATTGGAATGCTGTTATTATGCTGAAAATGCACCTGAAATCAAGAACTTTGAAAAGAAGTTAAATGTGAAATGACTCTGTGGAAAGAAGCTAAACAATGTGGCCCTGCTGTCAATTTTGGGAAGAGAACTCTGAGCAGCTAAAACAACACTAAAGCAAAAATGTGCTTCAGTGGTTACAGATTCATGTATGCTGGGAATGTATGTCCTGTACTTCACCTTATTCCTATAAGAAAATTTCTTTAGAATTACAATCATTTTGATTTATTGAAGTTCTTAAGGATCAAGTATTTTCCATAAAATAAAATTGCCCTATGTAAATGAGTATTAATATGTTAGAATTGAGAAGTAAATCATAAGCTGAAGCTGAAAAAACTACAAATTATTATAAGTTATTTTTTAAAAATAATGTTTATTTTAGAAAGAGGAAGGAAAGAGAGGGAGGTATGTGCTCTGACTAGAGACCGAACCCCAACCTTTTGCTGTACAGCGCAGGTGGCAAACACAAGGCCCAAGGGCCGAATCTGGCCCTCCACCTGGTTTTATCAGGCCCATCACCTTGTTTTCACCCAGCAGCAACACCAAGCTCTTGCTTAACTGATAAGGAGTAGTTACATTTATACAGCCTGAAAATTACATTCAACCCTTTGAAGGCAACCGTGAGGCTGATGTTGCTCCCAGTGAAAATGAGTTTGACACCCCTGGTGTATAGGATGACACTCTGACCAGCTGAGCCACACAAGCCAGGGCAAATCATTATAGGTTCTAAGAGAGAGGAGGTTAGGGTTAATGGGACAGAGTCACAAAGAGGGAACATCCAAATTTAGATTGAAGAATCATAAAAGGTTTTTCTGAGAAAACAGTGTTTGTGCTGAGACTTCATTTGTCAGGTAGAGGAAGGAGACGCATTCCAAACCAGTACCTTAAACAGGAAAAAGCTTGATGTACTTGAGAAACTTAATGTCTGGCTAAAAGGTGAGGAGGTACAGATGACACAGGGCTTCATAGCTCATGTTAAGCAGAGACGAGTGTTCCCTCCCAAGGAGAAAGATGGTGGGTTCAGGTGCTGGCTCTGCTAGGTATGTGAGGTTAATTAAATTACTTACCTCTCTATATTTCAATTTCTGCATCAGTTATAAAAATAACAAAGTAATATTGACAAGACTTCTCATAGGTTGTGAGGTTTAGTGAGTTAAAGTATGCAATTTGTTGTACGATTTTTAGAGATTTATTCTGAATCTCTATTAACATGCTATTAAATGATTTTAGGTGGCATTATCTAATTTATCTTTTAAAAGATTACTCCAGCTACTGCTTCTATTTGTGAAAGTCTTGATGGAAATTTAAAGATTTTCAAGGCAGCCCTGGGAGTGGCTAAGTTAGTTGGAGCATCATCCCCTACACCAAAGGGTTGCAGGTTCCATCTGTGGTCAGGGCACATACCTGTGTTGTGAGTTCAGTCCCCAGTCAGGTGCATACAGGAGGCAGCTGATTGATGTTTCTCTCTCTCTCTTCCCCCCACCCCCATCCTCTCTCTATAAAAATCAGTAAAAAATATTCTCAGGTGAGGATTCAAAAAACATTAAAGATTTCCAAGGCATTTTGAATGATTGGCTTTTTGAGCATTAATGTCACAGGTTCATATGAAAGAAAAATCAAAATTAGGTATAAATTTACCCCCAAAGTAAGATTAAATGATAGAAGACTAGGACATGATGAACAATTAGGGAATTAAGTCAGGATACCATGATCTTAATGATGAGATTTTAAAAACCTAATTATGATTTTTAATATTTAATTGGTTGGCATATACTGAATAGTATTTTAGATATTATAGACAAATGCAGAATTCCCAAACTAAGTCCACTGTGAATTTTAAGTGAGATTATATGAAAGTTGTAACTAAGAATATGTTTAAAGTCTTATTAAAAATATTAATAACATTAAGAATATTTTTAAAGTGAGGTCATGTATGTAAGATTAAAATATAAAGGAATAGGTAGGCTCAGATTTTTTAAATAGGACACAAAAAGTACTGCCATTAAAGGAACAATGATGAATTGGACTTCATTAAAATTAAGAACTTACATTCATCAAAAGACAGCCTTAGGAGAACGAAATATCACTACAGTCCTATACAGGGGCTGAAGTTAAAAGGACTGGTGTGCCCACTCTGAGGGAACGTGTTTGAGCAACTACCACTCCCTAGGTTGCTAAGGGGAGCGTGAATTGGTACGACCACTTTGGGAAACTGTATGCAGCATCTACTAAATCTAAATGTACGTATGGATAAATTCTTTTCCAGAAATGAGTATTTAATATCAATTATATCTCAATAAAACGGGGGGGATGAGTACTTAGGTGCATGAAAACATGTACAAGAATATTAATAGCAACAATAGCGAAATGGTTAAATAAGTTGTGTGATATTTATATAACAGAATACTTCATTGCAATTAAAAATAACTGCATACAACAGAAGGATGAATCTCATAAATCTTATACTAAGAGAAAAGCCAGACAGAAAGTTCAGAAACAGGCAATACTGATCTTCATAGAGGTTGGACTGGTGATTACATTGCAGGAGGGGAAGCCCCTGGGAGGGAACATCGGGAGGCTTCTTGTGGATCCATTCTGTGTTTTGTTCTTTACATTTTATCAAGCTGAATACTTCACATTTGTGAACTTTTTGTAATTTAAAATATAATTAAAAACTAAAGATGAGTTATAATGTTTTAAAGGTAAAAATCATGAACAGACTTGTTTTTCTAGAGGTTTTTGTTTTGTTTGTTTTAGCTTCTTTCTTTCTGGGGTCTTTCAAATAGACAAAGAGAGTGGGCTGAAGGAAATTGAAGTTGGAGTAGGAAGGATGCAGACAGTGCCAAAGGACATAGAATAGGAAAATGGACAGGAAGCGGGTGTCTTCAGAACTCGCGGTTTGATAGAACTGAAAAGAAATGAAATGAGATAAGTCAGTGAAAACTATAAAGATAGTTTTTTACACTCTACAAATGTGGCATTGCACATCATTTTTAATTTATATGTAGTAAACAGATAATGTAGTTTGTACATACTTTTCACACTTTGTAGCTTGTCAGATATTTATTTAGAATACCTGACAATTGACCACAGTTTGGCAGCGGTCTCTCTTCTTAAGAACCAATTCGAATCCTGAAATGTCTTGTGGAATGCTAACTGCTGTGCCTGTTTCCTTCTGACAGCCCTTCTGACCTCTGCGTGGTGCCTTCTCCAAAAGAGAGCACACTGCAGAGGCTCATAGGTTACTTCAACAAAGTGAAGAAATTTATCCTCACTTTAGTTTGAACAGTTTTCAGTAAAGTATCAAACTAGATATTCGGCCAGCGCTGAAGTCCCTGCCGACCTCCTTGCAGATTCAAGAATTATATTACTTTCTTTCACATTATCAATCTGTATTGTATAGTTAGGTTGTTTTACTTTGTCTCCCATTGACATTTCTTTTGTATGCATATACTGAAATGATTTTATTTAATAAAAAAGAACATCGCCTGTGTGGCTTTTAAATTTCCCTTATTAAATATTTATATTTTCAAAATGTCTTTATTTAATTGTGTGAGGTGCTTGGTGCCATTTCAAAATAATCTCAGGTGGTAGGTGTAATGACATATCAAAGATTTGACCTTTAGCTTTTTAGGATTCTATTTGTCTGCATTTTCCTCTGCATTCAGTCTTAATTTATATGCTATTTCTCTGTATAACTTAATGAATGGATGTATTTGGCATAAGATTCATTAACAAAAGAAAATATACCTGAATACATATTATTTCTGTGCAGTCTGACTAGTGATTTTAACTTCATTTATATCTCAACTATGACAAGTAGAAGATGCTTTGTATTCAGCTGATTGGTATTTGTACAAACCTCATTCATGCTCACTAAGTGAGTAGAGCCTAGATCTCCTAAATTGACAATGCCAATTCTCTTACCTCTCATTTCTTTGCAGTCAGCTTATTATATTTTTATTTACCTAGAGATACTTTTTTCCCAGTATTCTGCTATTTCTTTTTTTAAGAAAATTGAATGTAATATTTACACTGATAGGATTCAATTAACATCTTACAGTATCTTTTTGTATGCCCTGGTAGTATAGATAATCATTTTCCTGGGTAGTTTTCAGCCTAGAAGCAGAGAGAAATAGAATAATTATTATGTATAATATTGCAACGTAAAAATTACTTTCATTTATTCATCTAAGTATGTCTTTATTGATTTTTTTAGAAATGTGTATTTCTAACTGGAGATTTTTGTTAAACAGCTTATTGATCAGTCAGCCTGCATATTTATGTTTAAATTATTTATTCTTATATTTTCTCAGTTTACACAAGTCATTATCCCAAGAAGAAAACCTGAAAGATCAGTTTAACCATACCCTTAGTACCTATGAAGAAGCTTTAAAGAATAGAGAGAACATTGTTTCCATCACTCAGCAGCAAAACGAGGAGCTAGCTACCCAACTGCAGCAGGCTCTGGCAGATCGAGCAAACATGGAATTAGCGCTCCGGCACGCAGTGGAGGCCTCCCAGGCGGCCAATGACAGAGTACAGAAGTGAGTGAAATGATCTTGTGTTATTTCAAAAGTATGAACAAAGCAAAAACACTTTCTTTTAGCAACTATAATGTGTCATTTATTACTCCCACTACTAATAGTTTAAGATAAAAATTCATTGAGCCAAATGGATTTATTTACTGCCTATCATATCCATATTTGGGGTCAACCATTTAACTTAGGAATCACGGTTACTGTGCAAGGCAAACCATTTTTATTTGATATCTGATCTTAGCCCATGGAAGCCATACTATTAAAATCATTTCATAGGTAATAAAGTTATTAGTGAGGGGAAGAGGCAGTGAAGTTACCAACTTGACTCTTTAGCTTCACAGTAATCCTGCTTGAATTCAGATCATCTGTGGTCTTGTAATCTGAGACCTCTAGGCACACAGAATATGACACAGTGTAATTGTCATGTATTGTTCTGAAGTATTCAATACAGCTTTTCACAGTACATAATTTTATTTGTTTATTTTCCATAATATTTGCATTTTTATTAAAATTTAAATAAAGCTGCATAATAAGTCAGTCCTTATGATAGCCAGCAACATGTTAACAAATAATTTATCAGACAAAGAATTTACTTGTTAATCTATGGGACTTGAACATTGTAGCAGAATTTTCTAAGGCAGCTTATAATTGAACTTGTCATTGGAATTGAGCCCTTCTTAATGTGTTGTTTATAGCATTACATCATTCACACACCTAATCCCCTTCAGTTTCTAAGACATACATGTTTCCTAAACAATTTTTTTTAGTTTTACAGTATGAAGTAGTGCCGACTTCAAAGTTTCATATTTCTCACCACTTTTTATTTGAAAATAAGTCATCTTATTCATTTCTCAACATCCCTGAAATTATATTTTGTGTAATAGCCCCAGGTCAGGTAACTCTGTAGTCTAGAGCATTTTAAGACAGATTAGGATTTATGCTTATTAATCTGTACTATCAGTGTGCCTTGAAACTTGTGATTTATGGTATTATATTTTTTGCAGATTTAAAGATTAGGTTTATATGCAATCAGAAACTGTGTCAGTTATTCATAATGTATATCAATATCTAAGAACACCAAGGTATATAGGTAGATCTTATTTTCTTATAAAATATACATCAATAGCTTTTTCACAGAATCTGATATAGCTCTGTTTGCTTAAAGTCTGTAAATAATTAAATTTCAAGTGTAATTATTTTTACATTTCATTTAATTCTTTATATGTAATTTTTAAATTTCTGTACATAGCTAAAATTGCCTACAAGTGTTTCCCAGAGAGCAATTAGATTTCTAAAAAAAATATTTGGAAACGTTAGCATATAACCCTTTTATTTTTAGATCTCATCAACTATCATTATCATTTTATAAAAGAAATAACTTTTTTACTCCAAGAAGTAGATATAACATCATCTCAGATAATGCTTAAAATATAATAAGGTTAACCTTTTGAAAAACACAGTATATTGCCCTTATTCTACACATTTAACCACACAGATCAAAACTTTTTAATGTAATGGCATCAGTTCAGGGACAGAGTTTTACAGTTATGTCATTTACAAGGTTTAAATGTTAAATTTTAATTTAAATGTTTAATCTTTTATTCCGATTTCTAACAATAAACCTGGATGAAATATTATCAGGCTTCCATTTTCACATTCAATCCACTGTATTTCATTTTCAATTATCCTCAATTGGGCAGTATATCTTCACTGCAGTTCATGTGAACATCAGCCTATTTTATTGAGTTTAAGAGGCTAGCCTTCAAGGAAACCAATTTATATGACTTTGTTAGAGGTTATTAGTATTCTCTAGCCAATTTTAAGTTTCTTTTATTAGCAGTTATTTTTCAAGCTCCTTTGTAAATATCCCAGTATTCCAGGTAATAATTACAATTTACACTTTAAAAATCCACATTTCCCCTCTCCTGTCACAACCAAATTTCTTTTTTTTTTTTTAAGATTTTATTTATTTATTTTTAAAGAGGGAAGGGAGGGAGAGAGAGAGAGAGAGAGAGAGAGAGACATCAATGTGCGGTTGCTGGGGGACATGGCCTGCAACCTAGGCATGTGCCCTGACTGGGAATCGAACCTGCAATGCCTGGTTTGCAGCCCGCGCTCAATCCACTGAGCTACACCAGCCAGGGCCAAATTTCTTGAATAACTGATTTATATTCACTATCTTGAATTTTTTAGTTCCAGTTTACTCCTCTACTATTCAGTATGCTATGGCTAGCTCCTGTATTGCAGTTGTTGGTAAGTTCACCAGCAGTTTCCTCACTGTCAAATTTAGTGGCCCATTTCTAATTATATTTTTAATACAAAATTAATACATGATCATAGTAAAAAATAATTAAAGGTGGTCATATCTTCAACAGTATAACATTGTGGTCTAAAAGCTCATCCTCCAAATCCAGAATGCATAGGTATGTGAATTTTGACATTTTGTTTCAAAATACTGTTCTGATTTGGGTAATAATATTATGGATACTAATACCTCATAATGTTATGTGAATTAGATGAGATAATGCCTGTAATGCTTTTAGAACCTGCTTGTGACATAGTCCCTTCTCATCATTTTACTCCACAATGCACTCTCTCCTGCTTCAGAAGGGCTCTGCCTTTTCAAGACAGAATGCCTTTATGCATGTTGGTCTGTCTGGATGGAGCCTTCCGCCCTTTCCCCCCACCACGAGAAACGTGCCCATCCTATGAGATTCAGTGCAGTGTAGAGGACAGAGACAGGCTCTGCAGTCTGCCTCCTCTCACTGGCACCTCCTCTCTTTGCACTCTCCTCACAGTTGGGATATCTTACCTCCTAGTGATCAGCTTTTAACTCGTGTTCTGACCACCAACTTCTGTCAAGTTTAATTACATTGAAAAGGCCTGAAGTCTTCAGTAACAGTGGAGAGAGAGACCTTATACTATTTCTAATAATAGTAGAATTTTACATTTCTATTTTACGTTAGCCCTGGCCAGTATAACTCAGTTGGCCAGAGCATCGTCCCATACACCAACAGGTTGCAGGTTTGATCCCTGGCTGGGGAGCCTTTGAGGGGCAACTGATCAGTGTGTCTCTGTTATATTCTCTGTCTCTCTCCCCCTTCCTCTCTCTCTAAAAGCAATGAGAAAAATGTCCTTGGATAAGGATAAAATAAATTATGTTCTATTTTAATTCAGAGTTAACGATTTCTTAAATTTTTTAACTTGTAGATTTCTGGAAAGGAAAGTTGCACACAATTACCATCCATAAGTCAACCAATATTTACAGGCAGATAGTCGCTTACAGAGTAAAATATAATGAATGCCAGATCTCATTATTCAAAAATAACTTCTTCATCCAGGTGTTATAAAGCCTATAGTTGCACCAGCAAAAATCCATCCCCTTGGGTTTTTCTCCTTATGTATATCTCTTTAAAAATGTGTATGCTTACAGAAGTAGAGCACATTGGTTTAGCTTTTAGATTGCTCTTTTGCTGACCCTGGATGCCCTCGGTTTGGGAGAATTATGCTGAGGTAGATGAACTAAAGAACAGGTGAAGAACACAGGAACTTTGTAAGAAAAACTCTTAATACTTTTTCTAAGGACCATTCATGATCCTCATTTACTAAAGAGAACACTGACACACCAATTCATTCATTGATGTTCTTATTATCACAGGAGATTTAAAGCTCTATGGTTCTTTATACTGTCTTTATTTTCTATCTATCCTTCCATTTATAGATAGGTTTCTGATGACCTAGAACAAAAGTTTTCCAAAGGATTTTTAAACTATATATTGCTATACTCTGCATGCCTAAGTGACATATAGTTACTTAAAATAAAAGTATTTACAGCCAGGCTTACAAGGTCAAAATATCTATCAAAGCTCTGGGTTTTACGATAAAATATCTTTTATCACATATCATCTTTACTGTGGGCCAGATTTATGCTGATACAATTCAAGTTCCCTCATAAATTATAACTATACAATGAATATATAAGACAAAAATATATGGGAAAAAATTGTAAACTTTTGAACAAATTTTCAAGAAAAAATGTATTCACTCTTTACATTTTCTTTCTTTCAATATTTTCCTTTAAAAATTAATTACTTAAAATTTGTATGTGTTCTGCTAATTTTTCATTGCTTAATTAAAATATCTAAAATTAATGTAAAATATTTTATTTTAAATATGGGGCATACTGCATTTTTTCAGTGTTATGACAGAAAAAAAAAGATAAAAGAAGAACATGTAAAGCTGACAATATGTCATTCCCTCCTTTGGCCAAACACTGATTTCTCTGTAGAAGTTGAAGTTACAAAGAAACTGAATGTTCAGCCTGGTGTCCCTGCTGATGAATAAGACCTGTCTGTAGTTCTCTTCGAGGTATCGGGGGAGTCGCCATAGTGTCACACAAGGGTTTCTAGCGTAAAGCAAACATACTTTCCACAAACTCAGCTGCTTAATCTGTTTGCAGGTTGAATTATAAAACAGAGTAGATGGCTCTGGGTGCAGGGAAGGGGAACAGAGCATTTCCACTGTTTCTTGATTTAAAAAAAAAATCCTGCTTTTTTTTTTTTAAACCTATGATTTTCATCAAAAGCCTTCACCAAACTTTTTTGTTTGGTTGATGGTTTCAGAATGTGATTTTAACCACCATGAAAAATAAGTGTGTTAAAATATTCTTACATGGTTTAATATGAAAACTATCAGTTAATTTTTTTATAACTGCATTGTATTTTCATTAAAATTACTCTTGCTTCTTGCCAACTTTACCTGTAATATTTTTCCTATAAATTCTTGGTTGGACTGTAAGTTGCAAAGTAATATTAGACATGTCTGAACATTTTGGAAATACTTGTTGTTTGAATCAAAGAATAAGTTTCATAAATTCTCAAATCAGCACAAGGTTTAAATCAATATTTACTATAATGTTGAAAGTTGACTTTGAGTTTTTAGTATTACTAATAAATGGGCCATTTCAAAATTCTTCTTAAATTGCTCTTCAAAAAAAATTACTGTGTTTGCAGTTTAAAAGCTCTGTATGTTTATAAAACATACTTCAGCAAATAATAAGTCAAATAGTTCATTGATTTGTGGTAACTTATGTACAGTTGAACATCCCAATCAGCTTTAGGAGATATTCTAAATCTAGCTCTAATTAGACATAGCTTTATTGTCATTTATATATGGAAGATAGACTTAGATGACTCCTAAACAATCATTGTAAGATGTGCATCTAACATTTTTAATTTTTATTCTTGAACAATGATATCTTTTTAAGAATTTAATATTCTAGATTTACAAATCATACATGTCTTTAAATACATGTTTGACTGAGAAAATATGTCTTGTACTTCACCAAATAAGTACGTATTTTATTAAAAATTTAATTCCATTACATATTTGTGTAGTGGATTGCCTTTCTTATCCATTGAGTATATAAAGTAGGCCTCTGTAGAACTACTTTTATTATATAGAGATGTCTACCATGTTTTGTAGATATACAAGGTCTGTCCAGAAAAAGTCCAGCCATTGTTTTGTTTTTTTTTTAAATACTTTTTTTTTTTAAGATTTTATTTATTTATTTTTAGACAGGGAAGGGAGAGGGAGAGAGAGAGAAACATCAATGTGCGGTTGCTGGGGGACATGGCCTGCAACCTAGGCATGTGCCCTGACTGGGAATCGAACCTGCGATGCCTGGTTCGCAGCCCGCGCTCAATCCACTGAGCTACGCCAGCCAGGCAGCCGTTGTTAATATAACAAGAATGGCTTGTGCAACATCAATGTAACCTGGCAGCCATGGAGAGTGGGCTGGATGTGTGAACGTCATGTGTGAACAGTGGTGATTTCACTGTGCTAGTCAGTGAGGGCAGTAGATGCCATTGAGTGAGTGTGTGTATTGTGTGGCCTTCACATTCAAAATGACCAAGCAGGTAGAACAACAAATCTGCATCAGATTTTGCATTAAGCTTGCACATTCCTCCATGGAAACTATTTGGATGATTCAGAAGGCCACAGCTATGGGCAACTGGTGATTGACAGCTTCATCACGACATGCATCTGTTCATGGGTCACATCTTGTGCAGAGTTTTTTGGCAAAATGTCAAATCACCCAGATGACTCAACCCTTCTACAGCCCAGACTTGGTGCTCTGTGACTTCTGGATTTTCCCAAAACTAAAATTACCTCTGAAAGGGAAGAGATTTCTGGCAGTAGATAAGATCCAGGAAAATATAATGGGGCAGTTGATGGTGATTGGTGAGGTCCCAAGGAACTTACTTTGAAGGGGACTTAGGTGTCATTGTCCTATATACAATGTTTCTTGTACCTTGTATCTTCTTCAGTAAATGTCTCTACTTTTCATAATACATGGCTGGATACTTTCTGGGCAGACCTCATATAATTATATTCATTTCTTTATAAAAATTAAAGAATTTTGGCTTACATATTGCTTCAGGAAATGTCTAACTTTGTCATGAAAAAGAAACATAGTTTTAATTGTCTAGCTCATTCTTTTTCAGCAAGGAAGGATTAATGTAGGATTATTAAAATTGGAGCCTAAACCAGAATTTGAGAAATTCCACTGCAATGGCAAGTGAAGGGTCCAAGCTGAAGAAAAAAAGGGATTCTCTAAACCTAACAATTAACACTTTCCCTGATAAGTTCCCCTTTGCAGTTAACTCTATGGAATGAATCATAGACAGCATAAAAGTAGGGGCTAAAATTTCAGTTACCACACCATGTCTCACATTTGATCTCCTTCATCAGAAACTCTGAATGGGTGACCTGGAGTTGGGCTAGTGTCCATGTCTGCCTTCAAGTGTAGATGAAACGTGTTTCAGATGAGCACAATGGAGAGAAGGGAAACAGAACAAAAAACTAAAATAGTAGAGAAATCATATTTTAGGTTTAAAACTAAATAAAATGCAGGAATTTTTATTGTTTTTCATTAACTCCAGTGTTCCAGTAATTAAAAGTCAGAAATGGAGTTTCCGTTATTTTAGGGAAATTATAGGATACATCCAGTGATGATACACATTTTTAACTACAACTTGAGAGGCTAAAAAAATACAACAGGAGTTCTTGTACCATGGAGATGTGGTTTTCACACATATATATGACTTGTACATCTCTTAGAGTGCCCATGGGATCTGACAAAGTATCCTTTTCCTTGATTCTGTTCTTAGCTCCACTTAAAAGCCTTCTTACTGTTTAACCCTTGGCAGGCTACATAACTCCTGGACACTTCTGTAAATATAAGAGAACTCATCCATCTTACCTAAAAATAGTTTTAAAATTGATAAAATAAGATATAAATGATTTGAACTTTCTAGGACAGATAACAATAGCACTAACCACTAGTGTACTACAAGATACTTCTGTTGTAGTAAGAGGGGAAAAGAAAGCTATTGGAGAAATTTTAGAAGTTTTCATCATTTTGCTAGGATGTTTCTCAACCTCATTATATCTGAGAACTCAGAACTTCCTGCTTTGCTTTCTCTATTCTTAAACACAGAAGATTAGATATGATGTACCTGTGTGTTAATGTTGAAAGTGTCTATTTTTATAAAAGTCCTTGGTATACTTATCTGAAATCTGGAAAAAATAAATATATTTTTATTTTTTCAAAATATAATTATAAAAAAGGCTAAATTATACCACAGAGCAAATAGAAATACAAATTTCCCTTAGATTCTAAGATTCCACCTTCCTTTCTTCCCACTTGGTCACAGATTTGCCCATGTGCACATTTGACCCTTGTTAAATACAGAATAAAATAATCTTTTGCTTATTTCAGTATAACTTTATCTGACAGTAAAATCATAAATACTGTCCATACATAAAATGTATTCTTTTTTATTCTTGACCATTTACATTAAGAGTGAAAAATCATTCTATAACAATGTAGTGTATGGTAGCAGTCGAAATACATTTTCTTTCTTCCTTTACTGTTATATCCTGGAGTGGGTAAAGTCGATTTACAGTTGTGAGTATGCAGAGCACAGAGTTTCTTGTACTGTTAATTATCATATTATTTATTTGTATTGTATTACAGCTGTAAATCTGTTGTTGCCTACACGTGTATTCTTGAACAACTCAAGAGAAAAAGTTTTTTCTTTGGTCCTTAACCTAAGTGTAAATTTAAGAAATAGTTACACTTCTATAAATTATTCTTTAGGTGTTTCTGAAGAAAGGATTACTAAAAGTGAAAAATAAGACTCCAAATATTACATAGGAAACAATATTTCAGAACTTACTAATTTTAATTTTTTATTACTTTAGCATCTATACCATTCAAACTGGTAGTTCTTGGAACATTATCATTATTTGACTTTTTCCTTTGCCACATTTAACAGTATCTCAAAGCATATGAAAGTATATGTTTTTTTTTATGTTAACATATGCCATTTGACAAGCTACATAATGGTAAAAATAACAAACATATTTTAATTTTTGAAACATCTTCCTTGAATTAAACTGGTATGCCTTTTGAGCAATGTGTATTTCACATTAGTCTTCCAAGAAGTTCTCTGCTACTGACTGGAGAGCCTAATCTTTCCCAGAACGATAGGGGTAGCACAGTTCAAGAACAAGAATGAATCTCTGTATAATCACACCACAATGTGAGTGACCCTAAGACAGAGAATTGACCAGATACACATATGGGTTTTAGGAAGACTTTCTGATGCTCTTTTTTTAACACAGCTGTGAGAAGAATGTGGCTAAGACCCAGTGGTCATTCTTGAGTAGAGCTGGCAAAGGAAACCATGAGGAGAAGAGAATGTAACACATGGGTGTAAGAGAGCACAGCTTCATTGATGGGATCTGAGGGGAATGCCTAATGACTGCAAGAATCAAACTTGGCAATGGAAACACAAAGCTCTTTTCATCAATTCAAACGCAGACTCTAAAGCTGCAGATGGTCACCTCCAGCCTTGTCTATTCAGTGTGAGGTTTTATAAAATGGTACTTTGGTGAATACTAATAGATCAAAACAAAGATTTAATAACGCAAAGATGTGGTGTTCACTTTTAAATGAGTATACAGGTCAATGTCTCAGAAAAGGATAAAAAAGAGTACTTTTTAACATGTGGGTCTAAAGCCTTTTTGTTATTTTTCAACTTAAAAAGTAAACGACATTTATCTTCAAAAATAAATGACAAAGGTACAAATTGTGTTTCATGGAAAAACAGTTGACATTGTGAAAAAGAGACCAGAATTAGGGTTTAAAATTACTCTCAATTTATAGTGTTTGTTGTTATCCTTTAATATTTTCTTGAAACTCACTGGATAGGATAAATAACTGTTTCCATTCTCAAGGATGAATCAATCTAATTAAAAATTTAGGCCAAAATAGTTAATACTTGAAATAGAACTTTTTCCCTACATCTCCAGAGAATGCAAAGGAACGTCATTTACTTCAAAGGAACTCTTTGAACTTTAATGCAGTCTTGAAATTACATTTCTGTTACTTTACATTTGATTTGCAGACATTTTAGAAATTCATTATAATTGTTTACATATTAAAAGGTATTATTTTACTGTATTCAGCTTGTTAGTTATGCTTTCATAACTGAATCTTTAATTAAATATGGTGTATTTTTCCAGAATAAATTTTATCATTAGACTTGGTTAGCACTTGGTTAGTTTGTAAAATTCTTCAGCTAAACCCTTCAAAATTAAGCTTAATTATACAAAATAAGTTTAATATATAAACTTAAATAATTTATTAATACTATATTTCTATTATTTTTGAAGCAAACATAATGAGTAAGTCTGTATTCCAAATGCTTTTATCTGTTGACACGAATATATAATAAATTAAAAGGCTAGAATTGAAGGTTAAAAGAAAGGCAACTTAGTATATAGTAGAAATATCAGTGAACTAACAAGACCCTTGACTGTCATATACTGACTGGGTATGTACACGTCATTAAACTGTGTTTCTTCTCAGTTTCCTCATCTGGAAAGTAGAGCTGATATTCTTGCCCTATCTACTGCAAAACCTGATTGTGAGGATCAAATAGAATGCATATGCAAGAAAGTACTCTGCACAGTGTAATGTGCTCTAAAATGCAGACCATTGGCTGGAGAGTATTTTCTACTCCCACATTTAAATAAAAAGTTATTATCACCTCACTGGAACCAGAAATAATAAATGAGAAAAATGATATTTTAGCCTCAGAGACGTAATAGCAAATAGACACAACCTAAATAAATAGGAGAGCAGTTGAATAAACATGGCACATTCACGTAGTGGAATACACCCATTAAAAAAGTGACTGAAGCAGTTGTCTACACACAGGCAACAGTATGGTGGTGACCAGAGGGAAGGGGGTGGGAGGTAGGAAGCGGTCAGTGTGGTCAAATGCGTGGTGACGGAAGATCCAACGTTGGGTGGTGGGCACATGACGCAGTGTACAGATGACGTATCATAGAATTGTGCTCTTGGAGCCCATATAATTTTATTAACTAATGTCACCCCAGTAAATTTACATATAAAGAAAAAAGATGTCTGTAAACTGATACTAAATGATCTTTAGGATATTATGCTAACTGGAAAATATCTAGTACTTATAATGTGCTACTTTTTATGTGAGAAATAAAAATAAAAGGATCAAGAGGGATAAACCAGAAAGAAATAAAAAATGGTTACCTTCGGAAGTAGATGAGAAACAGATGCAGGCTTAGGATAGGAGTACGACTTTTCTGATTATGATGTTTTATATAGCTTTGACTTTTGAACCATGTACATGTTTTAAATATTCAGAAATTAAAGTTAAAATAAAAAACAAACCTTGATAGTGAATATAAATAAAAGTAAATGTACTTAACTGTGTATCAAATTGATAAGATACTTATAAAGAGAAAATAATTAATTCAAGTATCTTTTGATCAGCACACTTTGACTATATATCCTGAGTGGCATATATTCTAAGGACAAAAATGCAAAGAAATCTTAAATCTTGCTGAGTTATACTATTGGTGATTAAGATTTTGAAACTATTTTATGTACATTGTTAGATTAAGCAATTTAGTAAAGAAATGTTAGGAGCTAAGATTTTCACTGTAAAATAAATGGCATTAGGAAAAAGAAATTGCAACATTAAATTTGCATTGAAATTATCCATATGAACTCATCATTTTAAAACTATATACTTTTCCATAGCTCTGTCCATTGAAAAGACCTTAGAAGCAATGGATACACCTAACACCCAGATTTTCATTTTTAAATACACTTCTCATTAATGGGTACCAGAGCTTCCAGGCGTGTAGAAAAGAAAGTGTAGAGTCTAGAATATCTTTTTGTGCCAGAAAGCACTCAAAGAACTGATAGGGTTATATCAAAAGGAATTGGGAACCAGCTTTAAAGGGTTCCATTACTCATTAGTTTCTTTTATACATTAGACTAATGAGCAAAATAGAACTAGAGGCGTAGAATGATGGAACAGACTGACAGCAGTAAGAGGGGAAGACCAAGTGGGGACTGATTGAAAGAAAGTGAAGGGATTAGTCGAAGAACATCTAATAAGGATCCATGGACATGGACAACAGTGTGGGGACTGACTGTGGAAGTAGGGGATAGGCTGAGCATAGTGGGGCAAAGGGGGGGAAAATTGGGACAATTGTAACTGCATAAACAATACTAATTTTTTTTAAAAAAGGTTTCCATTAACCAAATTTGGGACAATGTATGCATCAAAAAATTATTTGATTATGGAATATTTAATTGTTATATCTTAGATTCTATAAAGATACTAAAAAGAGCCCTGGCTGGTGTAGTTCAATGGATTGAGTGCTGGCTTATGAACCAATGGGTCACTGGTTTGATTCCCAGTCAGGGCACATGCCTGGTTGTGGGCCAGGTCCCCAGTGGGGAGTGCACTAGGGGCAACCATGCATTGATATTTCTCTCCTTCTCTTTCTCCTACCCTTTCACTCTCCCTAAAAATAAGTAAATAAAGTCTTTTAAAATAAATAGAAATGGAGGATGGAAAGGAAGAAAAATGACAGTTAATGCAGATAGATAGATGGATGCTAGAATAATAGAATTAGAAAATCACCTTGTAATCATGTAGCTAATTCAAACAGTTACCATCCATCAGCCATATAATGAGTTAAAAAAAAGCTACTTTGGCACTAGAATCAGTCAGTCTAGTTTGGGAAAACTTACTTAACATATACCAATAAATTTAAAGCTTAAAAATCAGTGAGGGCTTAGACATGGGGATTTAGGATGTCAAGTGCGCTTGAACAATATTTAGGGACTTATTATTAAATTTACTTTAGGAATTTTTCTTACTCAAATATATGCACTTATGTAAATGATAGCACATAGACCTAAACTGTTCAGCCTTTTATCAAAATTCATCTTTTAAAGAAACTCACTATGGGAGGAGGGTGTAAGGGGACTAAATGGTAATGGAAAAAAATACAATAAAGATTAATAAAATTTAAAAATGCAAAAAAAAACCTCACTACAATATAAAGAATTTTTACCTGAGACTTTATCAGTATTAGACTAGGTACTGATCCTTTATTTAAATTTTAATATTTTGTTTATCATAGAGTTCTGTGTTAATTTTGTTTTTTATAATATTGTCTTGATTAATGAGGGTTTTTTTAATACCTCCTTAAATGTTTTATCGAAATTTAGTGCCTCATTCATCTCACCTTAGTTCTAACCCTAAATGCTCTGTACAAAATTAAAAATATACTAAGGGAGGAAAAAAAAACACTCCTAGTTTACTCTTATTCAAAAAGTAATAGCAATGAATAGTAACCCCTTTTGTATGATTTCTGGTGAGAGGTGTTTCATGGTCAGAGACGTAGTGATGTTATGGACTGGAACAAATGTGTTTCTTTCCACCCTGTAGCATTGGGCCAGGTTTTTACTTACATACTGTCCAGAAAGCCTACCACTGTCTCAATTTCTGTTTCCTATGTCATGGTCATTACCTACACTTTTGTCAACTGTTGCTTGTCTTTATTCCATCATCTGCGTAGATCAGTCCTCGTATCTATCAACAGTGGGGTTGTAATTGTATTCTAGACCCTAAATGTTGATTTCAATTTGAGAATACATGGTTTTTATGAATCAAAGATAAATCAGAGAAAATTGCTGTGACAATGCTAGCTTAATAAGTTGAATATTACTTTTATTGTACTTTGTAGGCCCCTGGCTTATTCTGAAGTTTGAAGGTGCATTGATATATTATCTCTGCTAGTCTCCCAGAGGATGTTGCCTGTCGTTTGAATTAATCTTGAATAAGGTTGATTTGTATTCCCTGTTAATCAAAATTTGAAATGTTGACATTAGAAAATTTCATTCAGTGCTAATTATATATAACTTTTATGAAAGTTAGGAAGGAAAGAATCCTACATTTTAAAGTTTAGCATCAGCCTAAAGCCCTGTGAAAACAACAGTGAGTAGCTTAGTGAGCCGTCTTAATAAGATACCTTAATAAAACTAACCAGCTATTCCAGCTCGCTGCATTTCACTTGGCAGCATAAAAATCAGTGACTCACTTTCTTTATCCTTAATTGAAATTTTTCTGGGTTTAAAATGATCAAGAACCTCAGCAGTGTTACAGCAACATTTCCCAACTTTTCTTCACTCTTGAATCTCTAATTGTAAGACACTTCCCCTAGATAGAATTTTAAGAATTTTTTAATTGGTATAAGATAAAGTGGTTAATTTGCATAGATTGTTTTATAAATTTTATTTAAATACAATCGTTAATATTTATAATGTGTAACATCACATGGTATTAGCCTTCAGTTGAAGTAAGAAAAAGCATGATTTGCCCTGGCTGGTGTGGCTCAGTGGATTGAGCACTGGCCTGTGAACTGAAAGGTTGCTCGTTCAATTCCTGGTCAGGGCACATGCCTGGCTTGTTGGCCCTGTCCCCATTTGGGGGCATGCAAGAGGCAACTGATCAATGCTTCACTTGCATATCTGTGTTTCTTTCCTTCTCTCCCTCCTTTACCTCTCTCTAAAATAAATAAATAAAATCTTTAAAAAAGAGACAGCATAATTTATTAAATTTTACAATGTATTAAGTGTGGTTTAGGGACTAAATACACATAAGAAAGTAGATTAAAGTTAATAACCTGTTATGACATTAAATAACTTCTTGTGAAATGATATTTGAAATTCTTAACATCTTTTAAAATGAAATAATAGTGGCTTTTCAGCCTCCATTTAGTAGAATATTTCCACAAATAGCATATTATGGGTGTTTTGGTTTTTGCTTCAATATATGTAAAACTAAATTTAACACATACTATTACTATTCCAGTGTTTTCCCTATTTAACTTTGTTTTGTTTTGTTTTTTATCCTCACCTGAGGACATTTTATTTTCATTGCTTTTAGAGAAAAAGGGGAGAGGGTTTAGAGAGAGAGAAAGGAAAGGAGAAAAAGAGGAAGAGAAACACTGATCAGTTTCCTTTCACACAAGCCCCTACCAAGGACGGAGCCCACAACCCAGTCATGTGCCCTGACGAGGAATCAACCCTCAGCCCTTCAGTTTCCGGTACAACACCCAACCAACTGAGCCATACTGAGCAGAGCAACTTTGTTTTGTTTGTTTTTGTAACAGCTACTAAATTGGTGATATGAGTAGTTTGATCAAATGAATGCAATTTAGAGATCTGGTGAGGAGATTCTCGAGGTGAATTTATAGATTTGTTTTTATGCCCCTCATTAATTTGTATTTCAACATTGGTGTACTTTCTACTTCCTCTAAGTATTTAGTGGTCCAATAAGGGTGGAAATTAAACACCTTACAACAGAGAAAGAAAAAAAAAACTATGTTTAAAAATAACATGTTGACCATCGATGTTCAGCTGAATGATGAATCAACTCAGAGATAACATCATGAACATACTGAACTTCACTTAACCTCCACTTTGCTCATTCATATGCATTTAGAAGTCCTTAAACTGTGCATTTCAAAAGTCTTTATAAAGAAATAAAGTAAATGAGTAGATCAAAGAACTGTGGTACATTTACACAGTGCAATACTATGTAGCGGAAAGATAGAAGGAGCTCCTACCCTTCGCAACAGCATGAATGGATCTGGAGAGCATCATGCTAAGTGAAATAAGCCAGGCAGTGAAAGACAAATACCGTATGATCTCACCTATAAGTGCTATAAGTGGAACCTAATCAACAAAACAAACAAGCAAGCAAAATAGAGCTAAAGACATAGAAATAAAGAACAAACTGACAGTAACCAAAGCTAATGGTGGGGGGGGGGGCA